>JASANE010016035.1:0-17615 GCA_030248225.1 Trileptium ribeirensis | reverse complement strand
AGGCAGCTGAACTTTGTAGTCGTCGCAGACTTTGCAAGTATATAAAAATGGTGCTCCTAACATATAAATAACGGCACTAATATAGCACTAAAGAAAAAGCGGATTAAGTCAGATAGGCTTTATGAACATAGTTTGATGGACCAATTTGTCAGAAAACGTGTTCAATTTTCAGATGTCCTTTTTAAAATGTTATATGGGTTCAATTTTCAGAAATCTTAACAACATTTCCATAAATTAGCTAAAATGTTACAATAAATTGAACTAAATTGTCGATGTGATTACGAATTAAACTTAAAATTAAAGGCGCATAAGTTCAGAAAATTGCATCTCACAAACCGAAAATTTTAGTTGTAAATGTTCGGGCTATATCCGAAGTAACAAACACTGTAAATCCTACGCTGTTACGTTTAATTTTGAGGATAGAAAAGACTTCCTGCAACAATCATTTTGATTTATAGTTTTATACGAGACACATAAAATATATGGTAGAAACTTTGTAACTAAATGTTTATAAATTTGACTCCGGTGGACTTTCGTTTTTCGATGCACCAGGGATCAGCGGATGCTTGTATTCTCATTTTTTTTTTTTGCAAGTTTCAAAATACCACGTAATTAAGGCAAAGCTCGGCGTTTAGGACGCCAAAAATTATAACGTCAGATTTGTGGGCCCCACATACAAATTTTCTAATTATCGGCTTTAGGAAGTGCCTAGTTTTTCTTGAAATTTTTCATATTTTTCCCCATTTTGGTTTTTTAGTCTATGATCAATATACGAAATGGCAAATAGAACTTATGCAATGTGTTTGTTCTAGCTACCGCAGGTAAGTTAGGACCTACCGATGGGAAATGGCACGTTGACACCTGAAAACTACTGATGCTCTACAGATTTCAGCCTATAAATTTTCAAAATACCGCGTAATTAGGATTTGTGTTTTCAGACGCCAAAATGGTCATCCGAGTTCCGCCACCAGGCAATTTTCATATTATCGGGCTCTCTACCATGCGTCAAAACATTTTTTTGAAATTTATATATCTCCAGGGGCTACACGACTGAACCGCTTTTATAAAAATATTAAACATACGCTCGTTATGAAAATTTACGAATTGAGGGGCCATCTTGCAATCGAAAAATATCGAAAAAACAAAAGCAAGTGCTTAGAAAACTCAAAATTAGATTTGAAGGGGTATTTTTGAACTATTCTCACCGAATTGTTTAATGGCTATCAACGATGGCGGGATTTGGATTAAATTGCGTCATTCGAAAATTTAATGCAATAAATTGGATAAACAGATCGATTTTACGCTTTGAGTCGTTTTCGAACAGAAGCCTCAGCTCAAATTCAACTTCCAATAATTTCGGCTCTGAAAAATCAGGAATTTCTCTTCTTATTTCGGGAACGCAAAATTGCCTTAACTGCAATCGCACAATTTTCCCGAAGGGTTTTGCACCGAATTTCGATTAAGCGTCCCGCCCGTAACAAATAGAAATTTGCGCCAAAATGTCAATATTGTACGGTTTGTGCGGCGTCTCACCAACTAACCGCAGCTGTTTTTGTTTTTTGAAAATGGACAAAATGTTGTGAACTTTTGGCCGGCCTAATTAGGTTGGTCGCGTTCGAACGGGGCGATGCTCAAACTGCCCGAAATGTAATGCATACTTTTAATCTGAAACATAACTAAGGCTCCGTCTGACCTTTCGGCGATCGGTTTACACATATTTTGACGCATTTTGAATTTTTATTACAGCAAATATGTGAGCTTAGTTTATATAAATATAATGCATTGAGATAAAAATATGTAGCTTACTGGAAAATTAGTTCAAGAAAACGCTACAAAAACGACCAACTGATGCGAGCTCATAATGGGAATTTATAAGTCAGTATAATCTTTTTTCTAATAGTCAATATAAAGTCCCACGTTTACATTTTCCTCAAAATTTTCAAATTAAAAATATTTATTGAAAGTTTTTGATTAAAATTTGAAATGTTGTACTGTTTTTCAAAATGACGTTAAACCATTTCAGGCATTGCACTTTTTCATCCAAAAAAGAGTAATTTCCAAAATTTTTAACGACGAGTTCATATGTTCAACTTTTTACCATAAATCTCGCAAAAATATGGTTTCAAATTTTGAACAATTTGAGCAAAACTCATTTGAGCGCGGAACACGTTTTAAGAAAACAGAACTATAAATACCGTATACCACAAATCTGAATTGTATGATACTGCAAAATGACCTATTTGAGAAAACTGAATTACCCAATTACAACTAGTACTCAAATGTAACAGAAAACAGTAGTTATATACGTTTCGAAAAATGATGTAAAGAGTTATCGCCAATATTTATTTATAAATGTTCAAAAAATATGGTGTCATTTGTTTCTGTATCTAAAAATTTAAAAATTGAGCACATACGATGATAAGGCTGAGATTTTTTGTTTCTAACAAAAAATTGAAGAAAGCCATTTCAAAAACAAAAACTGGGAGTTATACAAAAACTTTATACATTATTTAGTTGAGGTTTACGTGCAGAGTACCATTAAATTGTAGCCAAACTGTTTTCCTCATTTCGAGAAAACTAACTGATCTTATTATTAATATATTTGTTTGCAGCTATAGTCTGTTAAAAGTTAAGGGGTGAAGCAGTGTTTCTACACATATTTAATGTTTTTCTTCTTGTTTCATTTTACTTGGATTAAAAAATACATTGCCTTACTGCAGCAGCTAAAGCTATACCTGTTTTTTGAACCTACCGGTCTAATTTTAGCTTTTATTCTCCATAAATTTTTAGTAATAGTAATTCCAATGCTTGCCTTATGGTGATTTGTTTGTGTGTGTTATTTTTTGGTGTGTGTTATATATAAGGCTTTGTTGTTTGCGGAAAATGTTTATTTGAATAGGGTTTTTTGGTTTATGTTGTTATTTAATATTTATAGATGAGTTTATTGCTTGCGTATTATTAATTTTACTTGTACTCAATTATAATATTCTATGGAGACTAAGTGCGCAATTAGGTATATATTTGAAATGGGTAATTGAGCTTATATGTAATGAAAATATATAATATATACGATATTCGTGTTATTGTTTTTGTGTATATTCTATTTTCTTGTGTGTTATAAATTATAATGAAGGCAGCCTAGTTGCGTATTTGTTATATTTGAATACGGTATTGTATGTTAATAATGTAAAAATATAAAATATATAATGATATTAGTAATGAACATTTGAATAGATGTCTTCATAAGTCTTTACCTATGTGTAGTTATAATTATAATGAAGTCTTTTTATTTATAATTATAATGAAAAATCATACGACCTTTTTCATTTATAATTTATAACGTACACAGTAGTTGGTAAAATTTATGGAAGTTTCTGACACAGTGAGGCTTTTAGCGATAAAGCTCATGTTCTACTGAATATTGTGGTATATATTTGTTTTGATTATATTATTGTTCATTACATTGTATTAACGTCAATTTTACCGTCTTGTATGTCAAATATAGTACCTAATTTTGCGCCGCAACTCAGTTCATACGACCTTTTTCATTTATAATTTATAACGTACACAGTAGTTGGTAAAATTTATGGAAGTTTCTGACACAGTGAGGCTTTTAGCGATAAAGCTCATGTTCTACTGAATATCGTTGTATATATTTGTTTTAATTATATTATTGTTCATTACATTGTATTAACGTCAATTTTACCGTCTTGTATGTCAAATATAGTACCTAATTTTGTGCCGCAACTCAGTTCATACGACCTTTTTCATTTATAATTTATAACGTACACAGTAGTTGGTAAAATTTATGGAAGTTTCTGACACAGTGAGGCTTTTAGCGATAAAGCTCATGTTCTACTGAATATCGTTGTATATATTTGTTTTAATTATATTATTGTTCATTACATTGTATTAACGTCAATTTTACCGTCTTGTATGTCAAATATAGTACATAATTTTGTGCCGCAACTCAGTTCATACGACCTTTTTCATTTATAATTTATAACGTACACAGTAGTTGGTAAAATTTATGGAAGTTTCTGACACAGTGAGGCTTTTAGCGATAAAGCTCATGTTGGTTTTTTTCTAGAATAGTAATTTAGTATCATATGTTCAAGTGAAACTCGGTATCAATTTATATAGGCTCCTATAGTTCTGTTTCTTAAAACGTGTTCACGCGCTCAATGGTTTTGCTCAAATTCTGTTCAAAATTTGAAACCATATTTTTTGCATTTATGGTAAGTTTGAACGTGTGAACATCGTTAAAACTTTTCAAAAATATTCTTTTAGCATCGATGAAATGCAATGCCTGAAATGGTTTAAGCTAAAACTTTGATCTCATATTTTGAAAAATCGCAATTTCCCTGTAAACATAACCGTCAAATTTTAATCAAACTTTGATAAAGTTTTGAGTTAAAAATTTGAGGAAAATGTTTAAACGTGGGAGCTTACTGTTACAATTAGTTGACCTGTAAAAAGATTATACTGACTTATAAATTCCCCATTTATATAACTCACATCAGTTGCAAGTAACGTGCTAGCTAAGTTTTTCTTGAACTAATTTTTTAAGTAGCTCTATATTTTATCTAAATACATTCATATTTATATAAATCTTAAGCTCACATATTTGCTGTAATAAAAAACTACTCAAAATGCATAAACTCAAATGCAGTCCATGTGTAAACAATCAATCACCAAAAGGTCAGAACGAAGCCGTTAGGTTATGTTTCATTAAGGTGTCCTGCATTACATTTCGGGCAGTTTGACCATGGCCACTTTGAAACTGACCAAAACCTAATTAGCAGACCCAAAACTCACCAACGTGTCATTGTCAAAAACAAAAACAGCTGGCTAACCTATTGCGTAATTACACGCCGCGCGAACCATACAATATTGACATTTAGCACAAACATTGTTACGGGACGCTTTGGTAAATCAAAATTCGGTGCAAAACTGTTTCGGAAAACACTGCTTTGCGATTGCAGTAAGCAATTTTGCGTTCCCGAATAAATTCAAAGAAAATTCCTGATTTTTAGAGCCGAAATTAGTTGAAGTTGAATTAACTGAGGCTCTGTTCGAAAACAAAATAATACAAAGCATAAAATCGATCTGTTTATCCAATTACTATTGCATTAAATTCAGTTCAATAACACAAACTAATCCAATCACATCGTTGATAGCCATTAGACAACAGTTCGGGTACAAATTGAGAATAACGAAAATTTTGCCCTTGCAATACATTTAATTTCTAGCACTTGCTTTTGCTTTTTCAATGTTCGATTCGGGAATGGCCGAACCCAATTCCGTAAATTTTCCATAACGAGCGTTATGTGTTTAATATTTTTTTATAAAATAGCACGGTTCGTCGTGTAGTCCTGGAGATATATAAATTTCAAAAAATGTTTTGGGCGCATCATAGAGCCGATAATATGAAAATTTGTGAGTGCGGCAGAAAATTTGATGACCCAGTAATTTTGGCGTACTAAACACCGATCCTAATTACGCGGTATTTTGAAAATTTATAGGCTGAAAATAAATTGTAAGCATCCAGTAGTTTTCCAGGTGCAAACAGTCCATTTTCCTGGGGTAGTCCTAAGCTTACCTGCGTACCATTTCGCGGGTACAGCCTGCAAAGCGGACACAATTCCATAAGTTCTATTTGGGTTGCAACAGTATATTGATCATAGACTTAGAAACCAAATGGGGTATATAAAAATTTCAAGAAATGTCTTGGGCGCTTCATAAAGCCGATAATTAGAAAATTTGTATGTGCGGTAGGCAAATCTGATGACCCAGTAATTTTTGGCGTACTAAACGCCGTTCCTAATTACGTGGTATTTTGAAAGTTTATAGAAAAAAAAAATAAATTGCAAGCATCCGGTAATATCCCTGGTGCAATCAAAACGAAATCACGGAGTACAAATTTTATAAACATTTAGTTACAAAGTTTACCATCTATTATCTATTTTACATCTTTTCATAATGTGTCTCATAAAACTATAAATCAAAATGATTGTTGCAGAAATTCTTTTCTCTGCTCAAAGGTAAACGTAACAGCGTAGGATTTACAGTTGTTGTTACTTCGGATATAGCCCGAACGTTTACAACTAAATTTTCGTTTGCTTGATGCAATTTTCTGAACTTATGCGCCTTGATTTTATTAAGTCGTGATGCACATCGACAATTTTAATTAGTTCAATTTTATTGTAACATTTTAGCTAATTTATGGAAATTATAATGTTGAGGTCTGTGTAAACGGAACAAATACAACGAAAACAAACGCTTTGGACTCATAACGTTAAAAGAACATCTGAAATATTGAACACGTTTTACTGAATACAATTGGTCCATCAAACTTGTGTTCATAAACCATTTATCTGACTTAATCGCCTTTTCTTAGTGCTATATTAGTGCCGTTATTATTATATATGTTAGGAGCACCATTTATATACTTGGTACAAAAAACGACTCCAAATGAAAAAATTCAGCTGCCTGCAGGACTTCAAAACGCACGTCTGGTAGAACGCTACAGCGCGTTACCCAACTCGGCCACGTTGTAACACACATGCACTGATTTACATTGCGGGGCATGTTAACTGCTGCGTGAGTTATGCATAGAATTTTACAACGCTGTTCTTATATTCAGGTCTTGATAATTTAGAGCTGCTGGAAAGTGAATAATAGTAGTAAACCCAACGTTTAAAAAGTAATTAACAAGCTAGCTACCCGGATTTCGCAGTTACAGACAAGAATACCATTACAGAACCATTAAAATTTTGGAAAGACTATTGGGATCATCGTTTATACCCTAACCCATGCGGACTTGTAGTTTGGTCAACCACTCAAAAAATCATAAAAGTCGCTCCAGCAGTTGTTTAGTTTAGTCAAAGCTTACGTAGCAGAAGACGAACAAATAATGGTTGCTATTAGCTAGGGTAAACACACCGGTAACAAGGTTGTACTAGAGAGATTCAGCCTGATACTAGATGCTTTTCATGGGTGCAATACCATCTCGAACGATCTGCCATGAGTCAAAAACCTTGACTTGCCCGGGCAATTGCAAATGCGCCATTCGACTCGTGAAACTTTGTTTTATATTAGGAGTAACAAACTTTTATTATAAAAGATGTAACATACATTAATTGTAATTTATCAATGATATGGCATAATGTATTAATTTATAAATGTATTAGTAAAAATAGTTTTTTATATCATTTGCGTTCAGCCTCTTATATTTGTGCGATATATTTGCTATTTGTGCAAAATTCAGGTCCATTTAAAACAAATATTAATTATCTTTTAAAATTAAGGCAGAATAACAAATAATTCAGCAATTTTGCCAAATAAGACCTATATAATACCAAGTCTCTTTATTAAAATCCAATACTAGATATATTTGACAGTTAAAAAACCAATTTTATATAGAAAATCTTATTTCCCAAAATGGCGATTTTAAATTGAAAGCAGTTACACTTACCGCTGTTTAAATTTTCATTTCGTTCTGAATTTAACTACATTTGTAGTAAGGATAAATATTTATAGGTTGCCGCGAGCTACCAAGACCGTACCGATAAACTGAATAACGCTCGTTTATGAGCTATCGAGTTATTTCGAAGCTAAATGCTCGAATCCTTGAGGCTTCTCGCAAAGATAGCCAACAACAACACAACACACAAACCATCGTGTTAATGTTCGCCGAAATCAGTTAGCGCAATAGTTTCAAATACAAAGTTGCTGTCGAACAACTGTAGGAGTCAGGAAACTAGAGCTTTGAGTTTGCTTTTAGCAAATATTCACGAAAAAAATTTAGATGAATTCACCCGACTAAATCTAGAGTTGAATATTTAACAAAATCATCCCTATGGTGTACTAGACAAAAAATTCAGTCGAAACGAAACCAAAAATAAAAACTTCTCCTAATCGCTTCGCGCGGGTTAGCCAGCTGCACCGTCGGCTTCCTACTAAACGGCGCCCATACGACCTCGGCTTTCTAGACTGTCAAGGAAGAAGTACCGTTACATATAGTCCCAGAGAATCGATTAGCTTAGTAGGCCGCAACAAGTTTTGCCACGGTGTTTGGCCTGGCCCCCTTCGGTGGCACACGTGTCTAGTTTTGTGGTATGATTCATTAGAGGTCCCCCAGGGAGAGTCAATTCCTAGACTTATGTAGAGGTTTATAAGGTCGGCTCATCGTTCCCAATTCGGTACTAAATGTAGCCTAAATTTTGCACCTGAAATAGTTTGTAGTATCTCATTGGCGGCGGTCATTTCAATGCTCGTAAAGAAGCAGAAATTTTCAGGATTTATGCTCCGTGTTCTGTAGCGCGGATGGTTTCTCCGTGTTCACTAAATAGTAACCAATTTGGATTGTGTTTCAATTTTTACGATTTGGATGACTTTGGCTCACTTTGTCGTTGCTAACTTGAACTCCTCGACGACCTTGAGCAAAGCACGAAACAACTTTTGCGGTTATTTTTGTTTTGTTCAACAAACTTGCAGGTTGTTTTTGGGCAGCAACCTGATGTCTTATTGGTTCTTATCAACACTGGGAACTTTGAAGAATGTCGGGTAATATAAGTCTAACGCATTTTGATCACTTTTTATATCTTTGATTTCAGGTCAACGGAACAGGTTAGCCGACGATGTCCGACGTTGAACGTCAATATCGTGCGGCCTCAAGCAATTTTGTACGGCACCTGCGCTCGTCTAAATGTACCTGTCTTTTTCTACCTTCTTATCATCTGAGATATGGAGTACTACAAATCCTGCTTAGTTTTGCAATGTCAGGGGATTTTAGGATTTTAGGAAACAGCGCGGTCTAACTCTATTTTGCTCAAATTCCTCCATGGCGTTATCTTTGAGCTATATTGTTTTTTCTCTTGTTGTTTATGCTGCAGCGAATTATTTTAGGCTTTAGCTGGCTTCTTACACATTTATTTGTTGATGCGTGGATATAGCCTTAGGCTGTATGCTTTGGTTTTCATGTAATTTTTATATTGTTTGCATAAAATTGTAATATTAGGGCGATTTGGCCATATTTTTGCCTTATATCACATTTATTTACTCAAAACATGAAGTTTCGAGGCATCATGGCTTTTGACTCGACGTCCTAACGATTTTATCATATTTCTTATGAAATGTCGTCTGTTCTGTAATGTTCCTGAAACATTCCTCCTCATTCAATCGTAATTAGAACGCTTCCTGTTTCAATATTTTTTGTTTAAGGAATGCCCACTAATAATTGTACTCAAACCGACAGTGTCATATCTTCAGTCATGCCCTCTCTCTACTGGTTAAAAGTAAGGTATTCGTGTCAAAACAAATTTGTACATGGTAATCAACGATGAAAGAGCCTATAATTGTTTTTTTTATTTTTATACGGTTTCAACAACGCAATTCTTTTAAGTATGCATATTTTGCTATATATTGAAACCCTATGCAACTGTTTTTTGAGATAATGTTTGGATACTAACGTCGTTAGTCATATTTATTTCTGTTGTCAGTTTACAGAGCTACGCAAATGTCATTGTAGTTAACATAATTTTTATTAAAAGAACATCTATTTCAAACAGTCACACATTTCGAATAAATATTAAATTTTATCGATTCAGTGTCATAAATTCGTTGCTGGCATTGCCTTATATTTTACGTAAAAGTCTAAGGACGGCAAAGATCTTATTTATTCGCTTGTTTCAACAAAATGTGAGACCTGATCACATAAAACTTTAAGCCAAAGTCAAGCTATATGCAGGTTGTGCTGTTCTCTATACCCTAATTGTAAGCCTTAGGCTACGCTACGTTGCCTATAATAAAACCAAGTGTCGATGATGATCGACTCTACTGAAGAGTATGACACTCTTCAGATTTCCTTTAATATATTCCGTGGTACGTCGCGATCGTTTTAACACGTTGCACCTCTCGGGTTTATGACCTACTTAGTGTCTCATAAACATGACTACCCCAGTCATGTTCTATGATCCCCCAGCTTGCACCCAACCCGTGTTGTTGGGCAACCGACTTGTACAGCATCCATGTTCATGGACCCCTAAATTTGCACCATACCCATATTCATAAACGACTAAATTCAGACTGTCCCGCAAGTTTATGGGCCGCCAATTTATATGCCACCTTATACTCCACCACTTATACCCTTCTTGGACTACTATTTTAGACCATTTTCAAGCTGTTATACAACTTAATTATTTTTTAAAATACTTTAAAATGTATTTCAAAAATGAAACAATAGCTCGAAAGCATAGGAGAGGATTCAAATAGTGGTCCAAGAACATGGTAAGAATCTGAAGTAATGGCCCAAGAACATGGTGTTGGTTTGAAAAAGTGGTCCGCGAACATGGGCTCGGCGTAAATTTAATGGTCCATAAACATGGGTGTGGTACAAGTCGGTGGTCCAAGAACATGGGTGTAATGTAAACTTGATGGTCCATGAACATGGGTGGTGTAGGCATCCTTATAGCCCTCCAAGTGGGTCAAAAACTAAAAAGGGTAAAGGCGAAAACGACCACGACGTACCGCGGGAGATGGTAAGAGAAAGCTGAAATGTGTGACGCTCTTCAGTAGAGTCGATCACCGGCGACGCTTGCTAAGACTAAGTCGGGGGTTGCTGTTTTTTAAGGATACAACGTTACGCCCGTCAGCTTGACTCAGCTCAAACTGTTGCAGTGTGACATTTGCATATAATTTTAATACTACCGTATAGTCATATTATTGCTGTCATCCATTGCATTGTCTTAATCTCTTGCAACGATGCGGCACAGTGCCATTTTTAACCCACGTACATTATCCAATATACGATATTAAAAGCAATATATGTCGTTGGAACAATAATCCGAAACAATTTGTCAACGCGTTTAGACGCGAAGCCATGGCAGGAAAAATTTGACCAAATACGACGTCTTTTATGAGCATTTTTACGTTCGTTTCCATTGTTGCGTCCGCTGACTTTTTTTGTGACCACCGTTGTTTGCAATAAATCTGTTGCTTTTTTAATTCGATCATCGTCTTGACGAAGTTCATCGTTGGTAGGGTCATCTAGAAGTATTCCACTATCGTTGCCCGTATTTGTTGCTGCACTATTGGCCGTATTGTTGCGACTCAAATACGATACAATGCAGCTTTCGATAAGGACTACGAATAGGATTACAAATGCGACAATCTGATAGATATCAATCGCTTTAATGTACGATATCTAGAACAGATTATTTTATCGTTTCCATTAGCTGTATCAATAGTTCATGATAGCTCCTTAAGAAGAGTATAACACTTATATATAACCATATAAAAACGTTGGCCATGATGCAATCATGTTTGTCTTTTGCCCTTAGTAATACTCCACTTTAGGTAGCCATGGTGTCATCGACAAACTTTTACTTCTTAGCCCCCCTTCCCCGCTACCGGCTTTGGAGACGCCACTTTACAACCAAAAATAAAGCGAGATATATAGATTGTCTTTTCCCCTTAGTAATACTCCACTTTAGGAAGCCATGGTGTCATCGACAAACTTTTACTTCTTAGCCCCCCTTCCCCGCTACCGGCTTTGGAGACGCCACTTTACAACCAAAAATAAAGCGAGATATATAGATTGTCTTTTCCCCTTAGTAATACTCCACTTTAGGAAGCCATGGTGTCATCGATAAACTTTTACTTCTTAGCCCCCCTTCCCCGCTACCGGCTTTGGAGACGCCACTTTACAACCAAAAATAAAGCGAGATATATAGATTGTCTTTTGCCCTTAGTAATACTCCACTTTAGGAAGCCATGGTGTCATCGATAAACTTTTACTTCTTAGCCCCCCTTCCCCGCTACCGGCTTTGGAGACGCCACTTTACAACCAAAAATAAAGCGAGATATATAGATTGTCTTTTGCCCTTAGTAATACTCCACTTTAGGAAGCCATGGTGTCATCGACAAACTTTTACTTCTTAGCCCCCCTTCCCCGCTACCGGCTTTGGAGACGCCACTTTACAACCAAAAATAAAGCGAGATATATAGATTGTCTTTTCCCCTTAGTAATACTCCACTTTAGGAAGCCATGGTCGTCATCGATAAACTTTTACTTCTTAGCCCCCTTTCCCCGCTACCGGCTTTGGAATGCCACTTTACAACCAAAAATAAAGCGAGATATATAGATTGTCTTTTCCCCTTAGTAATACTCCACTTTAGGAAGCCATGGTGTCATCGATAAACTTTTACTTCTTAGCCCCCCTTCCCGCTACCGGCTTCTGGAGATGCCACTTTAACAACCAAAAAATAAAGCGAGATATATAGATTGTCTTTTCCCCTTAGTAATTCTCTCACTCTAGGAAGCCATGGTGTCATCGATAAACTTTTACTTCTTAGCCCCCTTCCCCGCTACCGGCTTTGGAGACGCCACTTTACAACCAAAAATAAAGCGAGATATATATTGTCTTTTCCCCTTAGTAATACTCCACTTTAGGAAGCCATGGTGTCATCGATAAACTTTTACTTCTTAGCCCCCCTTCCCCGCTACCGGCTTTGGAGACGCCACTTTACAACCAAAAATAAAGCGAGATATATAGATTGTCTTTTCCCCTAGAACATCCTCACTTTAGGAAGCCATGGTGTCATCGACAAACTTTTACTTCTTAGCCCCCCCTTCCCCGCAACCGGCTTTGGAGACGCCACTTTACAACCAAAAATAAAGCGAGATATATAGATTGTCTTTTCCCTTAGTAATACTCCACTTTAGGAAGCCATGGTGTCATCGATAAACTTTTACTTCTTAGCCCCCCTTCCCCGCTACCGGCTTTGGAGACGCCACTTTACAACCAAAAATAAAGCGAGATATATAGATTGTCTTTTCCCCTCAAGTAATACTCCACTTTAGGAAGCCATGGTGTCATTGACAAACTTTTACTTCTCTAGCCCCCCTTCCCCGCTACCGGCTTTGGAGACGCCACTTTACAACCAAAAAATAAAGCGAGATATATAGATTGTCTTTTCCCCTCAGTAATACTCCACTTTAGGGAGCCATGGTGTCATCGTATAAACTTTTACTTCTTAGCCCCCTTCCCCCGCTACCGGCTTTGGAGATGCCACTTTAGATCCAAAAATAAAGCGAGATATATAGATTGTCTTTTGCCCTTAGTAATACTCCACTTTAGGAAGCCATGGTGTCATCGATAAACTTTTAGTTCTTAGCCTCCCTTTCTGCTACCGGCTTTGGAGACGCCACTTTACAACCAAAAATAAAGCGAGATATATAGATTGTCTTTTGCCCTTAGTAATACTCCACTTTAGGAAGCCATGGTGTCATCGACAAACTTTTACTTCTTAGCCCCCCTTCCCCGCTACCGGCTTTGGAGACGCCACTTTACAACCAAAAATAAAGCGAGATATATAGATTGTCTTTTCCCCTTAGTAATACTCCACTTTAGGAAGCCATGGTGTCATCGATAAACTTTTACTCTCTTAGCCCCCCTTCCCCGCTACCGGCTTTGGAGACGCCACTTTACAACCAAAAATAAAGCGAGGTATATAGATTGTCTTTTCCCCCTTAGTAATACTCCACTTTAGGAAGCCATGGTGTCATCGATAAACTTTTACTTCTTAGCCCCCCTTCCCCGCTACCGGCTTTGGAGACGCCACTTTACAACCAAAAATAAAGCGAGATATATAGATTGTCTTTTCCCCTTAGTAATACTCCACTTTAGGAAGCCATGGTGTCATCGATAAACTTTTACTTCTTAGCCCCCCTTCCCCGCTACCGGCTTTGGAGACGCCACTTTACAACCAAAAATAAAGCGAGATATATAGATTGTCTTTTCCCCTTAGTAATACTCCACTTTAGGAAGCCATGGTGTCATCGATAAACTTTTACTTCTTAGCCCCCCTTCCCCGCTACCGGCTTTGGAGACGCCACTTTACAACCAAAAATAAAGCGAGATATATAGATTGTCTTTTCCCCTTAATCTCCAAAGCATTAGGAGCCATGGGTCATCACTTTTATCTCTCTCCAGCCCCCCTTCCCCGCTACCGGCTTCTGAGACGCCACTTTACAACCAAAAATAAAGCGAGATATATAGATTGTCTTTTCCCCTTAGTAATACTCCACTTTAGGAAGCCATGGTGTCATCGACAAACTTTTACTTCTTAGCCCCCCTTCCCCGCTACCGGCTTTGGAGACGCCACTTTACAACCAAAAATAAAGCGAGATATATAGATTGTCTTTTCCCCTTAGTAATACTCCACTTTAGGAAGCCATGGTGTCATCGACAAACTTTTACTTCTTAGCCCCCCTTCCCCGCTACCGGCTTTGGAGACGCCACTTTACAACCAAAAATAAAGCGAGATAGATTCACAATTTTATTTTTGTAAAGCGACCACAAAAGACTGGGTGTCGGAACACCGGAACAAAGATGATACCATTTCTGCCTATACGAAAGATGGATTCTTACCTTTACTACCAACTAACCTGGCGGGTTGGGTCGAAATAGACCGCATCATGCCCAACGCATTAGTATTATATCAGAACCTTCTCCGCAAGCCATCGCGATCTATTACTAGTATAAAGTGAAAATTTGCTAAATATTCATAAATGTTATATTTTCTTCTGCAATTCTTTATACAAACTACTGTTAACTATCAATACTTAAAAAAACAAATTCTACCATACTTTAAAAATATGGCTCAACACGACTAATTCCAGAAATATTAATTTTGAGCGTTATCTATGAGAAATTATTATAATTTTTGGGTTACCTATGGTGCCTTCTTGCTAAAAAGTTTCTAAATTTGTTCTCAATAAATATATACTTTTATGAAATATAAGTGATGGCTGAAACATTAAATGGTACTGTCTCAATTTCGTCTTATGTCTATTTTTGTTTTTGACCACTGAAAAAGGTCACAGCAACCAAATACTCCTTCCAGCTTAAATATCTAAATACAAAATATGATTGGGATTCGGATGTGGGAATAATTTATTTTATTTAATACAATTGCACATGCTATTGTGATGAAAATTTTGCTTGGATATCATGAGATGCAACAAAGGTGTAGTTAATCATATATTTTCGGGCCCCGCTGATGCTAATATTTTCCTTGCGCCCCTGAATGAAAAGCAATATGCCAAACATTTAGTAGCACAAACATGGTGAACTTTATATATTACCACGTTTGATAAATGACTGTATGATAAATGACATACACGTTACAACTGTGACAGTCATTAGTCGAGTCGTTATTGAAAACCACCGTGAAAACAGTGTTACCAGCGTGTCGGTTAAAACAATCTTCAAAAAATCTTAGAGTACCACAAATCAATTGACATGCATAAATTACATTATTATTATGGCTTTAAATAATCTTTTAACATACAAAATGTATCCCTCCAGTGGGCAATACCCCAACTAAGGTTTTGAAATTATTAAAGTGGTTTTTATAACGAAATTATTAGCAAAATGTACGGCGAAAACGCTACCCTACAAACTTTTGCGACATTCAAAGCAATAAGTGGTCTATGGCGTTTGTCAACAGCATACATAAAAAATGTGGAACAAAAAATGATCTGTTATGCTATCAGGGAATAGGTTATTGTGGTACAAAATGTGCTCACAATAAAGTTACCCCGAACCTTTCAACTGTAGTTTCTGATCAGGATTTTATGTAATCTTTATTTTCATGAACCCTTCTGCGACATCGTTTTGCCTACTCTGTGTAGATTCATCTACCCGATGTTGATTTCCAAAAATCTATGTATATACATATTTGGCTTCCATATTTCGCGTTATATCAAAAGTAGATCGAGGGTGTTGTGAAAGTTATACGAACTAATACGGAAGAAATACGCCTATTTAAACGCATTTTTTGGGCAAAATGCTGCTGAAATTGAGCTGT
Source organism: Trileptium ribeirensis (assembly GCA_030248225.1). Taxonomy (NCBI): domain Eukaryota; kingdom Metazoa; phylum Nematoda; class Enoplea; order Enoplida; family Thoracostomopsidae; genus Trileptium; species Trileptium ribeirensis. Next base: position 1,739 of record JASANE010016035.1, on the reverse strand, counting down.
TTTTACCGTGAGTGTTATTGTAGTAGGAAATTTGGCGCTGTGCTCAGTAATCGAGGCAGCGATTCTGTCTTGCTTTTCAGAAAAAAGAAACGTGGTTTTAAAGACCAAAATAAATATATACTGAAAAACTATTTTAGTCAGTGTAAAAAATGTTGATGTTTTCTAGATAGCACATGCTTTTAATGAAATTGAGCTGATTTTACTGTGAGTGTTCTTGCAGTAGAAAATTTGGCGCTGTGTTCAGTAATCGAGACAGCGCTACTGTGTTGCTTTCCAGAAACAAAGAAACGTGGTTTGAAAGACCAAAATAAATACTTTCAAAAATCATTTTTAGTCAGTGTAAAGAATGCTGATGTTTTCTAACTAGTACGTCTGTTTAATACAGTACTAATATTATTTAAGCAGCTGCTATGAAAACAAATGGTAACCTCGCGCATAAGCTTAACAGTTCTAGTAAGTAATGCGAGAGTAAACTTAAGGTGACCCAGCCAACCATCCTATTTTGTATTTTTGCATAAAATTTGTTAATTAACGCTTTTTGTTCATTTGAAATTCGACCTAAAAGTCTTCACGATCACGCTCGCGATTGAAATCAAACCATATTGTGTTCGCGAAAATTCAAGTAAAATTACCCAACTTATTGAGAACGAAAATTTGTTTATTTGATTGTGATGTCACTTTTGATTAAATTTGTTCGCAAAAACTAAATGATCTAAATTTAAATGATTATGCATTAGGGAACAGAATTTCTGCAAATTGAAATCACCGAAATTCTGTTCGAACATGAGGTCTAATTTATGGCACTTCAATTGGATTTTGCCAATCTTCGGTTAGCGAAAAACCGAATGAAATGAAGCCTTGTTGTCCGTAACAAGGATTTGCGATTCAATATCGGAAATGACAAAATAGGATGGCTGGCGGGGTCTCCTTAAGTTTACTCACGCATAAGCGAAAAACAAAACAAGAAGCCGACATTACTTTTGGCAAACTGCTATTCGTTGTCGTAATAAGAACAGTCATTGCTAAAATTGATGTAAAACACATCTGAATTCGTTCGCCTTGAAGATCGTCGGGAAACCATAAAACAACAATTGTTATGAAAACAATTATTACTGACGGAAAGTATACTTGAACTAGATAGTAACCGATATCACGCCCGAATTCCATTGATACGATTAGACGAGTATAGTTGACACCTAGAAAAAAAGAAATGTTTAAGTACACTCCAATTAAATGTATTAAATGTCATTTGTGTTTTAGCAGCGGATTTACTATATGTTCTACGATTTACTCATCTCAAACACTTGTTCTTTTTTAATTTTGTTGCTTAGTTGACGCAGCGAATTTCGCAACCACCAATGAACTTTCAATGCCCTGAATTCGAGAAAACTATGTAATACGTAATTTTTGTATCAAACCAACAGCATTATTGTAAAGGATAACTTATTATGCTATTTCACCACAACGATATAGTACCCTGGTTGTGCTTTTTACTAGTTTCGATTATATCCAAGTGAAGATTACGACGACGACTGACTGTCCAAAATTTTTTATTCGTTTCTGCATTATATAATCTATTGAGATTCCGGTTTTATTCCACGTATATGTTATAATAAATCCCCCATGTGGAAGTTTTGTCCACCAAGTATCTACACTATAACATCCACTTGTATACAGTATATATCTATACTATATAATAAAACAAATGGTACATGAGACACCATCAACTTAACTATAGT
>JASANE010016033.1:0-12051 GCA_030248225.1 Trileptium ribeirensis | reverse complement strand
TATATTCTCAAACGGTCGCTATAATAATTTGAAAGGCTGAATTCCTGACGTTAGAGCTTGGTACCCGGGCATATATCAAGAACCTATAGGCTTGATTTTGTTTGTAGATAGTGGTTCCTCTGATTTATCTACTACTGTGCGTCCACGCCTAATGCATCATTTACTTTAAGATGTTTACAGCAAGGGTCGGATTCTGTCACAGAGCCTCGTGACAAAAACGCGCTGCCACATCCGGCACTTCATAAATAAAATAAATAGCCGAGCGATGTTAGTATGTGTGTACGGGCCAGGAGTGGCTATGTCTCAGGGTTTTATAGCCGGGACGGGCTACTGAAAAAATATTTATTACATTCAGTTTAGCAGGTTGTGTTACAGGAAAAAATATTTTGCCCTAGGGACAAAAAAAGGCAAGATTAGTGGTAATTAACTTAAGATGCATAAATGCAGGTGAAATAAATACGTAAATATCGCTATTTTCAAAATTTTTGTTTAAGCGCCTTCCAAAAGCCAGCGTAGTAGCTATGTAAAACATTTTCTTTTATGCATGAAAATTATGCTATTATAATTGGAAGAAGTTTTACGAATATGTGACCATAAATATCACTAATTTGCATTTTTTCGCGATTTTCCATTGTCGTCATATAATCCTGGCTTTTAGAGCCGATTCCGGCCCTTGTGACAATCGATCAGCCTCGCTTTACTATTATAGCTAAATATATCTGTAGGGTCTGGCTCGGCCCAAAAAATGTCACACTGGCTGAGCGCGGCTAGCCAAGCATGGCTGTTGAGCCACGGCAGACTGTGACAAAATCCGGCCCTGCTGCACACACCTTAAGGTAAATGATGCATAAAATGTTAGTAAGATACATGGATTGTCCAAGTCACCAACAAGAAGCATCGTTTACTGTTTAGTAAAACAAAAACATTTAGTATGCGCCTTGGCTTTGGTGCAACAGATAATACAAAACCTGCAAATGTCCTGGAAACCCATTAGATTTGTAGTGCTATCACGAACGATACCAATTTTGCATGTACTATCATAATTAACAATTTTAACCCAGTCCTAAAAGCATCGTCGCTGTTGCATTTTTTGGATTGACTTGTTTTAATATTGAATATTTTTTAATACCGTGGTCTAATTTTCCAGCTCGTACATTATGCGTGATGTTGATTTTTAGAAATTCCTACCACAAGAACAAGTTCTCCCCCAACAAGTCGACGAAGATTCTTAGGCGAGTGTAATCCAAATCAAGACCATAACGGTTGCTTTGATGCGAATACGGAATGTAGAAATATCCGTGGATTTTACGCATGTGTCTGCAAAATTGGTTACACTAAACATTCGACAACTGGCGAATGTATTGGTAAGCGAGACAACGTCGGACGTTATAAGTTTACTTTCTAAATTTCTTAGGAATATTTCACATTCAAATTTCTTAGAATAATAGAAATATGCCATATTTTTCGCTGATAAAGCTTGTACACTCGTTAATATATTTATGAATCGAGATGTATAATACCATACGCTCATTTAATAACCTACAAAAGAACACACTTTGAATATTACACTTTATAAATAAAATTATTCTAATCCTAATATTAATACGTAAATTCAGTAATTTCAATCATGTGAAATAGCAAAATATGTTATAGGAATCCTACTGTTTGAATCAAATTTATAACGATATGCATTTATGAGTCTAAGTAGAAGATGATTAAAACGCACAATACATCGATGTTTAAAATATTTTTAAATTGCACATTGTGTAACAATTCGGGAAATATTTTAAAAAAATTCTATTTGGGCGCTTACCGTACTGCAGAACGGCTGCGCGCAATAATCTGAAATTGCGGCAGAATTTGAAAAAATGTTTCCAATGTTTGATAAATGTAGAACAAAATTTAGTAAATAGTTAATGTCGTCTACATAATGGGAAACTGGGTTTTCGTACGAATTTCGGAACATCTCAAATAAAAACTAATTTACAACCAGTATATTTAAGCTTTGTCAATAGTTCCTTGGCACGTGGCAATGTACCCGTTCAAGAGAAAACTTGCCAAATGTATGTGAAGGAAAAATACGTTTCACATAATCTACTCTAATTTATTTCCATTTTTGGAAATTTTTCGCTGCTGTATTGCTAAAATTCAGTATATCGGCTTTAAAAGAATCCTTTCTCCATTTCTTGAAAGCTAAACAGCCACAATCTTTTCTATTCTTGAATAATGCAAAATTCCAAAAGATAAGTAAAAAATAGTTTTGTTGGAAGAATTTTCTACACAGTACAGACGTTTTAGTCGATAAGTAACCCTGAGGCATTGGATCGAAATAGCAATGGAAATTACCCGCATCAAAATGCGGATCGTAATTACCCGCACAGCTGCAATAAAATTGTATGCTTTCTAACCTTGTACGCTGGAGTGTGGTCCAAGAATTTCACGAGCTCACACTATTATAATAATAAAGTACATTTTGAACTTTAAATCGATCTCTATACGTAATCACGATATTTAAGTAAATTTCATTGCCACGAACTGACAACTCTGTCACAAGTAGTGTACCTTAAGTCCAATTGATGCACAGTAAAATATGTTGACTTAGTCGTTCTATTGATAATAGGTCCTAACAACGGAACCGGAGTTTAGCCTAAAGCATACATTGTTGAACTTGTGTTACCGAACAAGCGGAGGTATATATGGAAATGTTTAAGCCTGGATATGCGTAACGTAAAACCGACCGCAAAGAAAAATTTATCAAAACGCATCATAAAGCAAAACGTATCCAATTCTTGTTTCCTGAATTATAGGAATTTTAGAATTGACGAATTCTCGGTGTTATATTTTATTATAAATAGTTTTCGTTTTTTCTTTCCTTTCACGTTAGTTCGCTGCTTCTATTCTCAAATAGGTCCTCCGATGTATCCTTATATTTTGATTTGCAACTACAAATAATCTACATCCATTAATTGAGATTGTTAGCTGTTTGTTGCGCTGTATATATGTAAGGTTCATGCTTTGTAGGCTCTGGTCAGTTCTGCAAAGCAATGGGACCCATGCCAATGATCTCAGCATCTAGTTCTGTATGCTTTTGAAGATTACACTTCTCGGTGTGTTTTGAATCTTGAAGAATTGCATGTTTTAGAATTAGTGGACGAGTGCATGATAATGTCCGGTGCACCAGTTTTGAATAACTGCGACGAAAACGCAATTTGTATGGATAGTCCGTTATCGTATGAATGCTTTTGTCAGCCAGGTTTCATCGATATGTCGCCATCACCACATATTGAGCCTGGACGAATATGCAAACCATGTTAGTCAATATATTCTGTGTACTACTGCCATTTTGTGTTTTATAAATTGCATTATTGCTCAAAAATAAGTATAGTTTGCACAAAATAATCGTACAGCTATGTGTTTTAAAATTTAAGAATTGCTTTTTATTTTAATAGGAAACAAGGTATGGAAAACAAAACAAGCTTTCAACTGATTGCAAAAAATAATCAAACGACGTTCTGTGTCACTGTGCTTGTAAACCCGCGGTAATGTTGGCGAGGGTTTGTATGCTAACCAGACCAAGTGGGGCAGTGAGTGTGCTACAGCATGAATCTCGCCATATAATAGCGCCGAGATACATTTCTACTTTTTAAGAAGTTAACTTTTTGTTAGCGAATGCTTAGGATTTCTTTTATCTTCATGTTTTTATAAATATAGCTTTGTTAACTACTTTTAAACACTTTTATAGTGGTGATGCAATAATTTTAAATTCTGCATTGGGCTACCATATTTTAATAAAACACTGATTTTATCTTATCAGCAATAAATTTCAACTTGTTTAAAAATGTTACATTAAAACCCTGTCAGTTGCCAATAACATTAAAATCTGTATTTTAGTAATCAATGAATGTGAAGTTGGGACAAATCAGTGTTCGGAGAAAGCGGATTGCCTTGATTTACCTGGAGGTTATACATGCCGGTGTAAACCTGGATATATGGACGTTTCACCAGACAGCATGCACAATCCTGGCCGAATATGTCTGAAAGGTAACAAACTTCTATATTTTGGTGACGTACTATTGCTGCCTTATTGTGAAGTATATTTCTTCTGCGGTCTTAGATTTAATATTTCATGTTAAGTTCATAGCATAGCGGTGTTCATAATCTAACGTATGGAAGCACTTAGCAGTGTCTAGTACAATTACATTTGACCTACTATATGCCATTGTTATTTCGGCACCGTCGAAATCACACATGGGTATGATACTATGTAGTTAGATACGGTACATGCAAACAACACGTACGTAAAAACCGCACCATATATATGATTTTGGCATAGAAAATGATTAGTTTAATATTCAAAACGGAGGTTCCCTTTATTCACATTAATTTATCTTGTCCTTCATTAATATATCTGGAACATCTTGACTATGGTTTGGAAAACAGGAAAGCTAGACTGCAGGGCGTACGGTTACGCAGCAATATTTTCAAAAAATACGTTAAGCGTTCCCAAATAAGCGCATTATAAGAAATTTTAGAAAAATTGAAATGACATCTCAAATTCGGATATGGTGTAAACAAAATAGTGCAACATGTTACATTGTAGATTTTATGCTTACGAATACAGTGTGAATTTATAGTTTTGAGTGAATAATTTTGAAATATTTGCAGAAATATTCGATATAGTTAGAGCCTAAGTTGTGGAATAGAATTGTCAGAATAATTTATGTAAGATCATTTATATCATCATTATAAGTAAGTCTCATTAATATGCAGCAGCTTACAAAATAATGAGTCGTGGCCCAATGATTTCTGGTATTTTAACACGAAACATCGCAATCACGAAGCTTAGTAGTCGGTGTTAATAATATATATGTATATATCTCGGTGATAAAATATTTCACATAATGTTTTGAATTTTATATGTCATATGCTTAAATCAAGACATGAGCTTTTTGCTTTACTTTGAATAAATATAATTCAAAACTGTTAAGTTGATATGAGTTATAGTTATTGCGTAATTTTTCTAAGAACTCAACAATTTTTGCGACTTCATTTTGTATTTTCATGTTTGACTCTTAGTTTTCAATTTAAATTACACGATGGGAAAGTAGTTTGTCTGTTCTGCTGCACATTTATAGCATTAAGCTGATTACTACGTCACGATTTTTTATTTATAACCTTTTATTTAGTCCCAAACTCTTTTCATGCTGTAAAATTCTTGCTGAGAAGTAATTTCATGCTGTAAACTTCACTTCGTGCTGTGAAGTAGTTGATTATTGGAAGGTGCCCGAATTTGTTGCGTGAATACACGGCATAGCGCCTCCGGCAACTTGTTATAGTACCTATACAGTGTAAGATCTGAAATTGCTGTTGCAGCGAATTATTTGAATGAATATAGAGATATTACGTTTCTAGAATTGAAAAATAACTTTACTGAAAATACTGCCAAACAGGGTTTCTTCAGAATGTTGAAATTTAAAATACTGCAAAATTTTTATAGTATTTTTGAAAATTTAGCCAGTCAATATAGAAAATACACTGTTTTTATATTTTAAAACTTCAGACGTTGTTGCTCAAACTTTGTTATTTTTTGAATTTAATATCGGACATTTTTATTATTAAGAAGAAGTGACAAAAAGTATTTATGTTGAATGTTCGATGTTGAGTATACTCAGGAGGATCTATGATATGCAAGAGCTACATAGAGCAGCTAACAGAAGTTCGGCTTTTGCGAAACAACCCCGGCACAAAAACATTTTAGCCTTGCTGCAGTCTAGCTTTATGTAGCTGCATTTTTGGATGCGATATAATTTTCCCCTATGTACTTGGCTTACCCGCTCTGTAGCTTACAGCACTGCACAGTAACTACGTAAAATTACTCCTAGTTAAGATTTGCTTGCTCGCACAGTATGGTATGCTCAATTCTGCACAATTTGGACAGACAAAAATCACAGTAGCTATGCGTAACTAGAAAGTAAACCAGTCTAATTGTGCATCCTGGCAACGAATCTTTAGGGAATATTTTCGCGTGTTACAGCTTAATATTACAAATATTTGAATGCGAGAGAGAAACTTGTCGGGAAACATGAACAGGTGGTCAACACATTCAGGGCTGGTCGTTGTTATGCAAGGGTTTTGTCTTCGTAATATTCCACTTACTTGACACGTTTGCGTATGCTTTGTGTTATGTACCAAGGTGATCATTCAGTATGTTTGTATTCTTGCTACACAACATAGTAGCATCTGGAAATTAACGCCTGCGGGTTAACAAACTGAAGAAATAAAATTTGCAATTGTCGTATGACAGTAAATATTAATCTTTCCGAAGGTTTATATTTTTGGACTAGTAGTTTATAAGAATTGCTTCTTCTCGTTTACTATATCTAGTCAAACATGTCTACGGAAAATAAACTTGGAAATGGTAGTCGGTGATCCAAGTACATCTCACAAGCAAATAATGATTTCATTCACATCTAGTTTAATGACCACGTAAAGGTTTGAGAAATCACTAGGACATCTACTTTATATGTATATGTATGTTCATAATAGAGGATAATATCGAAAATTTCAAGTCGGGTTTAGCTTAATGTAGAAAATATACATGTACCTTACTGAAAGTTATTTTCGTTCTGCGCTTTCCGAAAATTCTTGTCCTGCTGCTGAACCAAAGTTCACAAATATTGCGCGATTAAAATTTTGACCTCAGAAACCATAAACCTATTTTTTATATTGATTTCAAATGCAAAGTGAATATGACATAGAATTTGTCAAGTCAAGACTGAGAATTGAGAGATAACTAACACGTTTTACGCTTATATTGAGAAATAAATAACACTAACATGTATGATATATGCTTTCATAAATTTGGAATTTTCTTTCACAAAACCTTTACAAGGACCAGTTATTTTAAACGGGGTGCAAAACATTACAAACATGAGTTTCGATATTTCGTATGTCATTTTGCATGACATCTATCTATATTAGTGTATTTTATATTGTATTCAGATTGGTAACAGGTCTGCTGGAAAATCCTTTTGAAAACTATTATATTTTTGTTTTTTAAAAATAGAAATATTTACATATATTTGAAATATTTACATATATATTTGAAAAAGGCACTTGAAACGATTTTTTCACCGATTCGAAATATGAAAAATTAAGTGTAATTATTACAAAGTTTCTTTCATACATTAATTTATTGTGCTCTCTTATGCAGTATTTGTTTTTACTTCTCTGTGCCTCAATATTCGGATATGTGAAATGCCGAAAACATTTATAAAAAATGTATCGTGGGCAGTAAAATTTACCAAAACATATTGAAAGCCTATTTAAATAAGGTATATTTTCTATACCATGTCGTTGTTGCATCTTTATAAGCACTCAGTCGTAACGTCCATCAAAGTATAAATTTGGAAATGTTTGAAAAAAATCGAAATTTGACTTATAAGTATCTTCTACCTCGAACCCTGAGCATGTATGGCTATTGTTTAATAGTTCCAGCGTGTATCGCCATATGTATTTTTATCTCATTAACAACTTTCCTTCAACAACTGTAGGAAATGAGTAAAACTATTCAGTCTCGACAATCGCAGAAAATGCGTTAAATGGGTTAATGGGCAGCTACTGTTGATTACAGCATATGCGAACATTTGCATTTTTATCGCATTAATCTTCCTTCAACTGTAGCAAATGCGTAAAACTTTCCAAAATCATATAACCAAAAACAAGTTAACATATTAATCTGCTACCATTAAAAATGAGCAAGCATATTCTGTGGAGTAGCTAACGGATACAACCAAAAACGAGCTAGCATATTCTACGGAGTGGCTAAAATACAAGCAGCCACTGTCGGAAAAACAACCTAACATTTTTATCCCAATAATTTTCATTCACCTTCAGCAAATGCATAAAACTATTTAACCGGATACAATCATAAATAACCTATCATATTAATTCTGTGGTGTGGCTAGGGTACAGGCAGCGGTTCTTTCAAACGAATACCACCACAAAAAAGATAGCATATTCCGTGGAGTGGCTAACGTGCAGGCAGCTATTATTGATTACTGCATATGCTGACATTTGTATTTTTATTGCATTATTTTTTCTTCAACTGTAGCAAATGCGTAAAACTATCTAAAATTATACAACAAAAACGAGCTAGCATATTAATCTGTATCAATCAAAACGAGCAAGCATATTCTGTGGAGTGGCTACCGTACAGGCAGCTATTGTTGATTAGTTACTGCACGTACCAAAATTTAAAGTTTCCTTCAGCTGTAGCAAATGCGTAAAACTATCAAAACGGATACAACCAAAAATCAGCTAACATATCAAACGGATAGCGCCAAAAACGAGCAACCATATTTATTCAAAAGAATGGGTACCGTACAGGCAGCTATCGTTGATTAGTTACTGCATATGCCAAAATTTTAATTTTTCTTCAACCGTAGAAATGCGTGAGACTATAAAAACGGATACAACCAAAAACCGAGCTAATATATTAATTCTCTGGAGTTTCTAACGTGCAGGCAGCTATTGTTGATTAGTTGCTGCATATACCAACATTTGTACTTTTATCGCATGAATGACTGATATATAGGCAGCTATTGTTGATTAGCTAAGTTGGCCAAATACATGCAAACATTTGTATTTTTGCAAACGAATACCACCAAAAACAAACTAGCAAACGCTGTGGAGCGGCTAACGTGCAGGCAGCTATTGTTGATTACTGCATATGCCAACATTTGTATTTTATCGCATTATTTTTCCTTCAGCTATAGCAAATGCGTAAAACTATCCAAACGCCTACAACCAAAAACGAGCCAGTATTTTATCGCATTAATTTTCCTTCAGCATTAGAAAATGGGCATTCAAACAGATACAACCCAAAACGACCTACAATATTAATTCTGTGGAATGGCTAACGTATGGGCAGCTGTTGTTCCAAATGAATACCACAAAAAATAAGCTAGGGTACTCCGTGGAGTGGCTAACGTACATGCAACTATTGTTGATTACTGCATATGCTACCATTTGTATTATCCAAATTTATACAACCAAAAACGAGCTAGCGTATTAATTCTGTGGAGTGGTTAGCACAGTTAACTGTTATTGCAAAGGAATACCAACAAAAACGATCTAAAACGATCCAAAAACGAAACGAGCTCGTTAATTGTATAAATTTGGATAATAGAAATGTTAGCATACTCTGTGAAATGGCTAACGTACAGATAACTATTTTGATTACTCAATATGCTAACATTTGTATTATCCTAATTTATACAATTAAAAACGAGCTAGCATATTAACCTGCTACCACCAAAGACGAACAAGCATATTCTGTGAAGTGGTTACCTGACAGGTAGCTATTGTTACAAACGAATAAAACCAATAACGATGTACCATACTCTATGGAGTGGCTAACGTACAGACAGCATTGTTGATTAGTTATTGCACATGCCAACTTTTGTATTTTTATCGCATTAATTTTCCTTCAGCTATAGCAAATGCTTAAAACTATCCAAACGGATACAAGAAAAAACCAGCAAGCAAATTAATTCTGTGTAGTGGTTAACGCATAAGCAGCTAATGTTGATCAACTGTTCCCCTCCCATGACCAACTGTCCCCCTGTCCAACTGTCCCCTGACCAACTGTCTCCCTGACCAAGTGCCCCCTACTCATAACAAACTGTCCCCTTCGCTGACCCACTCTCCCTGACCAACTGTCCTCTCCTCCTGACCTATTGTTCCCCTCCTTCTGACCAACTGTCCCCCTCCCCCTGACCAACTATTCCCTTCACCCTGGCCAACTGTTCCCCTCACCCTGACCAACTGTTCCCTCATTCTGACGAACTGTCCTCCACTGACCAACCGTCCCCCTTCCCCTAACCATTTGTTCCCCTCCCCATGACCAATTGTCCTCCTCCCCCTAACCAAGTGTCCCCTTCCACCACCAACTGTCGCCCCTGACCAACTGTCCCCCTAACCAACTGTCACCCTTCCCTGACCAACTCTGACGCACCTCCTCACCAACTGCCCACTCCCCCTGACCATCTGTCCCCCCCCCCCTCACCAACTGTCCCCCGACCCCTCACCAACTGTTCCCCTCCCCTGACCAACTGTCCGTACTCTCCCTGACCATCTGCCCCCTCCCCCTGACCAACTGTCCCCTCCCTCTGACCAACTGTGCTCCTCCCCTGACAACTTTCCCCCTCCCCTTACCAACTGTCCCACCTTCCCCTGACCAACTGTACCCCTTCCCCTGACTAACTGTCCCCTTCCCCTGACCAACTGTCCATTCCACCTGACCATCTGACTCCCTACCCCTGACCAACTGTCTCCTCTCCCTGTCCAACTAGCTCCCTCCCTCTGAGTAAATGTGCCCCTTCCCCTAAACAACTGTCCCCCTCCCCCTGCCAAACCATCAAGGGCGTAACCAAGGGGGGGCGACATGGGGGAATGTCCCCCCTTGGGAGGGCCGAGAGTAAAATTAAAAAAATTTGCTGTTTTGGCGCTTATGGCTGCTCGTCCCGCTTATTATGTATTATGTATGTTGTGGTGTTCGATTATGTGCGTTGTCATAATCAATAATGTGATATATTATTTTTTATTGTTTCAGTTAATAAGTTGTTCATTGGTCGATATTATTATTATTAATTATTATTATTGTGCTAAGAATGAGTAATTCTGAATTCCCCCATCGCGACGACGAACCTATCCCCAAGCGTTCCAAATAAACAATACTAGCCGCATTCCTGGCATCGCCTGCAACTTCGTCCTCTTCAGAAGCCACAACTAGCGCCGAGCCAGCATCTTTACCCGACATACCAATTGTTAGGCAAGAAAGAACCGCCCCGGATATTCAGCCCGCTACAGAATACGTCGATATAGCGGAGGCCTTGAGATTGCGAGCCTCAGGCACCATGACATGGGCGGATAGATTACGGTTCATTGACAAAACTTTGAAGGTTGATGCGGGCTACAAGTTTCCGTACTCAGAACATTCCGGCCGAAAGTATTATGTCGGTATCAGACACATTACGGCTCCGCGTTATCAAACTTATTATTATTCCCCTGAACTACGAGGGTTGTTGTGCCTGCCGTGTGTTTTGTTTGCGCCCGAAACAACCGGAAAGGGTGCTAAGCAAAAAATGGGCCGTCTGGTGAGTGAAGCTCTCTGCGACTTCAAGAAACTCACCGGGAAATACAGTTACCTGGACATCCACTTAACACGGCCAATTTCGACTACTGAAAACGTTCTTACGCACAACAATGGGCGAGTACCGCCTGAATGGCCTGGCGATGCTTGCAATTCACAAGTGGCTCCATCTCGACTATGACGACGTTATCAACGAATATGTTCGAAAATACAATCCGAAAATCGCGTTGTTCTAATTCGTAAAATTTATTTACGGACAATTTTCAAGGTACATTTTGTCTATATGTGTGATGTGATTTGTTTTTTATGTTTTACCTGCTCACTGCTGAAGTCTTCAGATTCTGAAGGTTACACACCATACCTATTGGTATGTGAATTTCGAAGACGACAGGCTGGAATAAAAAATTTTGACATTTTGTTATCTGGAGGCGCCCTTTTGTGTGAAACATTGCGGTGAGTCAACTGCCTGTAGATATAATTGTGCTAATTTAATTGCGCGATCGTATCACAATAGGTTGGAGTTTGTACCCCCCTTGGCGAAATTCTAGTTACGCCCCTGCAAACCATCCCTCGCTGACCAACTCTCCCACCCTGAACAACTGTCCCCCCTGACCAACTGTCCTCCTCGACGAACTCTCCACTACGATCTGCCCCCCAACGACCGCGCCTCCCGCCCCCGTCGAACTCTTACCACCTAACTAGCTCTCTGGCGAACTCAACTCTACCCACCGCACCTGGTGCTTCGCACCTCGTTTCCCCTTCGCACCCGCTATACCCCTCGGACTTCTGACCTCGCCAGCCCGAATTCTGACCTCGCATTCTAATGGCTCCGGATATAGGACTTTATACTTATTAGGTTTTAAGGTTAAACTGTTGAAAAATTCTAGCAGCAATAC
>JASANE010016031.1:0-10290 GCA_030248225.1 Trileptium ribeirensis | reverse complement strand
ATATGTGGTGTTCTTCGTTCAGTTACGTATTGCTCTGTGTCAGACAAAGCGAATGGAATGGACGTGTAGTGTTTTTGTTTGAGGACATCTCATGTTTTTTCTGAGACAAAGGCTTGGTGGGTAGGGTCTATATTTAGCTTGGCGATGAATCGAAATTGGTCTAGCGTACGCAATATAGTATATTAAGGTTGATCCAGGGTGAAGGCTATGAAAATTCTGGAATGCAAAGATATGCGACAAAACGAATGGAATGGACGTGTAATATTTTTGTTTGAGGACATCTCATGTTTTTTCTGAGACAAAGGCTTGGTGGGTAGGGTCTATATTTAGCTTGGCGATGAATCGAAATTGGTCTAGAGTACGCAATACAGTATATTAAGGTTGATCCAGGGTGAAGGCTATGAAAATTCTGGAATGCAAAGATATGCGACAAAACGAATGGAATGGACGTGTAATATTTTTGTTTGAGGACATCTCATGTTTTTTCTGAGACAAAGGCTTGGTGGATAGGGTCTATATTTAGCTTGGCGATGAATCGAAATTGGTCTAGAGTACGCAATACAGTATACTAAGGTTGATCCAGGCTGAAGGCTATGAAAATTCTGGAATGCAAAGATATGCGACAAAACGAATGGAATGGACGTGTAATATTTTTGTTTGAGGACATCTCATGTTTTTTCTGAGACAAAGGCTTGGTGGATAGGGTCTATACTTAGCTTGGCGATGAATCGAAATTGGTCTAGAGTACGCAATAGAATACACCGAGGTTGATCCAGGTGAAGGCTATGAAAATTCTGGAATGCAAAGATATGCGACAAAACGAATGGAATGGACGTGTAATATTTTTGTTTGAGGACATCTCATGTTTTTTCTGAGACAAAGGCTTGGTGGATAGGGTCTATATTTAGCTTGGCGATGAATCGAAATTGGTCTAGAGTACTAAATATTGTTTATTATGGTTTATCCATGGTGAAGGCTATGAAAATTCTGGAATGCAAAGATATGCGACAAAACGAATGGAATGGACGTGTAATATTTTTGTTTGAGGACGTCTCATGTTTTTTTCTGAGACAAAGGCTTGGTGGGTAGTGTTTATATTTAGGCAAAGCGAATGGATTCCGTTTATCATTTTACACTGGCTCAACATCACTTCCATAAATTCTGAAAATCCGAAACATTCTACATTTTACTTGGAGCTGTCAATATGCTAATTTATCTGTGTGAACCAACCGAATGCACAGAATTTGTTTGGAGAGATGAATTGTACAAGCAGCTGGTATACTATTAAAGATCTTTCCCGGTATTCAGTTATAGGACCTATGTTGAAACCATAGAGGTTACATTAACCGTGTTGTAGCTTGATATCTCGAAGGGATTATAATTTTATTTCAAGCTACGATGTCTTAGAGAAAATCACTTTTTGGCTCCGATTATTTTAATTTTTACGCCCTAAAAAAACCAAAAACGTCAAGGAATCCGAATTTGACGCCGTTATAATAATTTATTAACCGTTCTGATGCTATGGCTTCCCAAATACCACCCCAGCTGCCCCAGCAAGGTTCAGTAAAATGGCCTTCGGCATGTCTCAGGTTGAAGCTAAGCTCAATTTTATGATTTTATGACTCGTGCGGCCTATCGGCGCGGTCAAAATGGCCGAGCTCGTATGTCAAAAATACAGCGTATTATGACTAATCTGGGGTCGAATTTATCGTTTTGAAAATACTACTGTTAAATACAAATTTGTTTACTTTATTATTCTAATACTATTTTTGTGAGCCTATAATACGGCACGAACGGTTGAGTTATTCAAAACTAATCTTACAAATGGTAAGGATGGCGCCTCATACCAATCCCCAGTGTATATGTCTGGTAACGTGGCCGGGGGGGGGGGGTAAAATTCAAAATTTTTCTAAAAATAATTTTGTTTTATATGTGGCCGAAATGCAGTGCCATAATGTATTATGAACTAAACGCGCGAAATTGCATCGAAATAACATCGCATGGCCGATTTTTCGAAATTGTGGTGGTCGGGGGGTTGTAAAAGTGCGTTCGGGGGAGGGGGGCGGTGGGAGGGGATAATAATCTGAGACCAGCAGGTCGGTCGTGAGATAGAGCTCGGGTTGATTCACCGATCTCTTCCTCATGGGAAAGCGCCATAACAGACAAATTTATGGAGTTGTACTCACTCCACCATACACCTTACTAGCAATGGTCGAGAGGGGGTAATCAAATGTGCTAAAATCTATATTTTGATCCTGGCGCCGGGGTAAGTAACACGAAGCCCCTGGGTTAATATTTTTCAAAAGGTACCCAGGAGATAGGTATGATCTATGAATAGAGATTATGTACCGTGCATAAGTAACGAGTAATGACCCAAAAAGAATTCGGTCGGGATGCGGGGGGTAAAAGTGGGGTTTACCCCATATCGGCAGCTCACACTCTCCAGGATTGTAGTAGATTTGGAACTTGTGTAACTAAAATGTAGTGTAGACCTGACTAATTCTGCACAAAAAAGAATTTAGGGCATAACTTCTAATACGGAACTTCTAATCTAATATATTCTCCACGACAATACCCGGAAAAAACAGGTCACAAAATTAATCATCACGGTTTTTGTCAATTTGGGACCAATGTGTATTTCCTGCCCCTTACTGGGAGGGTGAGGCCAAAAAATTTTTTTTGTTTAAAATAGCTAAGTAATGAGGCTTCCTAGCGTAAATAACAATTTTACCAGTTCCCTGCACTGCTACAGGTCAAAATATACACTTTTACCCACCCCCGACCAAAAGGATATCGTAGCTTGAAATGACCCTATAACATGATTGTGGCGGAATAAAATATTTATCAACTCATCAAAGCAACGAATGTAATTATGGCTCAAATGCAGTAAAGGATTATAAAAGCATAAATCGTTTGTATATAAAATTATGATGACTCAGGACTTCAATGTTGTCAAGGCTCATTTGAAAAATATTATATAAGCGGCATTAAATCGCAGGTGTCTGTGGCCGTTTCGTGTTGGCAGTGTATAATAATAATAGGATTTATAACGAGCCTTTTTCGCAAAAGCGTTGCAAAAGTGCAATATATTGTCAGACTATACAATAGTCAGAATGAGGCAAGTATGTAATGAACTTAAAATGCAAATATATATAGTTTTCTGGATTATTGCTTCCTGTGCCTAAGCTTGGAGTTGACTTTGTGTAAGAAAATTTTAGCCTGTAACCTTACACCTAACCCTAAAGCTAAGCTTGAAACATTGTCTTCGTAAAACGTAGCACTAAACTGAAATGTTTCATCTTCCGACACGCTGTGGTACACTGACAACGATAAGTTTCTTCAACATCAGTAATGTCTGGTTTGGTCTTTCTTATATTTTAACTCATATATCCGTTCTATGTTAAATAAACTAGTTTCTTCCTTTATATCAGTGTACCAGAGTCGATAGGAAGTGTCATATCCGCTTTAGTCGTCGCAGGACACTAAGCGGGTGTCTCTATTTATGAGCCAGTTTACAAAATGTTTTCTTCAATTTCCTTCCCAATTTCCCGAATCAACCTGACTGACCGTATGATGGTCGGTCTAGAGACAATAATCAAACGCCGTTCGATATTGAAAATTAATGTTGGCTCATGGTTTTCCAAACTTAGTTTTAGTAATATCCATGTATATATATGGATATATATATATGTATATATCCTACTATATATATATGTATAAGGTATGTAAAATACATTCATATGCATGGTTATAAATATTTCTTTGATTTACGTAACACTACGGTCGCAGGGTGCCTCCATGTTGGCAACTGTTCGCCATTAGTATCCTGTTGCTGCCCAGACCAAGCACAGGAACTGGACTATTTCGCCAGCCTCGATAAGATGTTCCGCAAAAGAGCGATTCTGCATCTGCATCGAACATCCTTTGACCTTGATTATTGGCCCCCCCCCCCCCCGAGGTATTAGGGGTGGATTGCCAGGGTTGGCACGTGGGATGTCACCTGAGAAGGTAGAGTGCCTTTGGAGAAGGTCCTCCAGGGGCTGCTGAAAATACTTGACGACCGCTCCGCCGAGGACTATTTCATCAATTTTGCTCCATTTTTTTGCAAATTCGAGCCCTATTTTTGCCTATTTCTCCCATAATTTTACGTGTCTCTTCAGTACATTTGGCGGTGGAGGTGGCTAGGGGTGCTGTCACGACGGGAGGAGTGGATGATCAGGGCTCGGGGGTTCGAAACCTGAGCAGGTCAATCCATGAACCCTTGCTTTTACTTGTATGATATATAAATATTACTGTTATCTTACTGTACCTCGCAGAGGCGGAGAACCTATCAGCATCTGAACTCGGCAGCATGGACATCATCACAGAGAAAGCTTGAAGATCATCTACGCCATGGAATGTCACCGAAAGCTGACCCCATCTCGCGCTTGACAGTTCGTACACTGTCTCGAATGTTTTTTCTCTTGGTCGCTTCCAGTCGGCTGGGGGTGAAAAAAGAAGTGCTATTTCAGGGAACCGCCCAGGTTTCATGCGCAGCACATGAGAAAGCCAGCTGAAATAGCCAACTGTGTGCATTGACTGGCACCGCTGTTCAATATCTATCCTCCTTAGGAATACGATATGGAAGCGAGACGCCAACGATATGACGGCAGCACATCATCTCCAAGACATTGATTCGGCAACTGTCGCTTGTCTCACTACCGACATTTCGCTGGCATATAGGAAGCAAACCATGATGGCCGCTTGGAAGACCTTTAGCTTTACTTGTATGGTGATGTCTCTGATTGACCACAGACGTTCCAGTAAAGCAGCGAACGCTCTAGATACCTTAGCAACTCTGTTGGTAATCCTCGACGATGTCCCACATGTACAGCTGACAGTAAAATGCCATGTTACTATTTAAAGGTCAAATTTTTGGGTATATAAATTTTGTCTATTTTGAGGCATATTTTGAAATCCATATATATTTCAATTTTTATTCGAAATCTCTTGCATTAAACATTAAAATTAATGAAATTTAGCTATATATCTGACATGACGAAAGCAGTAAAACATTGCAAAGAATTCTAAGGATACAAAATATCCTTAGAATTACCCCAGGACAAGATTACCCCGAACAAGATTACCCCAGGATAAGGTTACCCATATTATCCCAGTAGATAATTTTACCCCAGGGCCTGTGCTTTTCCCATTAGTTTAACTATAAAAATTCTCCTCTTGTCTGAAATATATATGATCATACGTTGTGAAATTAGCTATTAGATTACAACAAAGACTTTGCTAAATAAAATATTGACGTTGACCTTGTGACCTATCTTGAGTAAATTAGACTTGCCAAGCAAAATGCAACCCGTCAATGCATGCCTTTTAACTGAGACAAATCACTGGGGTTCTTGTTCAACACTTATCATGATATCGAAGCAATTTCATGCTAATTTCTAGTTTCTTTTATCCAGTTCTATTCGCCTCTCCAAGGATACCTTAACCGAAAAGCTTCGAACTTCTTCGCTGTTCTTGCTGTTACGTGACCTCATTTGGATAATTAGTCGCTTCTGTCAGGCTTAAACTATAGAAGTTTGTTATATACCTTTATACAGTTGTTATCTTATCATGATACAGCATATCTCGCTAGGAATCAGCTTTGTAGAAGAAGACTTTCAAATTAGTTCGATAAACCACCTTGAAAGCCACGTATTATAGTCAATTTGTAATTAATTATTTACAACTTTGTATGAAATGTATTTTGAAACTCATCAATACGACTATTTGTTTCCTGGGCTAAGATGAGTTTCGTGTTTGCTGTTTTAGTTTGAATATCAGGGCTTAATGCTTATTAGTAGGAAGGTGACGCAATTCACATATATAGGCATAGTTGCTGTTATAAATTATGTAGTCATCTAAGCTAAATTGAATATGAAATTTGATCTTGATATATATTGTTAGTTGAAGCTTGATTTAAATAACTTCTTAGTTATATCAGACAAAGCGATTACTTGGCTTGAAGTCTGCATTTCTTAATTGCTGTTCATACGATGAATACATGAAATATTATTGGTT
Organism: Trileptium ribeirensis; assembly: GCA_030248225.1. NCBI lineage: Eukaryota > Metazoa > Nematoda > Enoplea > Enoplida > Thoracostomopsidae > Trileptium > Trileptium ribeirensis. Next base: position 4,233 of record JASANE010016031.1, on the reverse strand, counting down.
TTCTACAAACTGCAATAAAATATTTCATGAAATAATCTACAATACTTCATATCATCATCGTACAATTTTGTATATTTTTGAAAATCATATAAAATTTAGTCATATTTGCTAAAATCTTAACTAATTGGTATATAATTTCACTTCAGATTGATAATTCTGTTATCTTTATACAACGCTAGTGCAAGATTTAATAACAACCAAGTTTATATGCAACTATGGGGTTTTATGAAAAATTCATAGTTTCATAATTCATTAAATTAAATGATTGACAGATCCGAGTTTTTAGACACTTAATCCTCTCATGCCCACTAGGTGCAAATGGATCAGACGCACATCGCGACTCGTTGTATTTACTGAGTTTGTCGCATATCGTACGTTTGAACGTGCGTTGTTATTCGCTCGCGTTGTGGGGTTCTTTAAGGAACCGAGGAACAGCTCTGAAATAGCTCAGTGGTTTGCGTACACAAGTTTCATCCGTACGTTTCGGTTTCGATCCCTGGCGCAGGCTTGAGTTTGTCAAACATTGCACGATACACAAATTAGTTCGGGCATGAAAGGGTTAATATGTTTAAGAATGGCACACTAAACGATAAGTACTTTTGCCTCAAATGTCACTCCATCGGTTAATCCATATGTGTGGAAGCTTTGACGGGGGCAGGCTTGTCGTGCGGGGGAGGTGGAAATCGACGGAAGGGGGGTAGACCTGACTCCAATGATCCCCAACCCCGACCTTATTCCTTTTTATCGATTTTGCTTCCAATGTTTCCGAATTTTACCACAATTTATGCTGATTTATGTAAACTTTTTCGCCACGCATCTTCAAGGAGCTGCTTGTCCTCCGGGGGGGGGCTACTCCTTTACTCCTTTAGGGGTTAAGCCCTACCAGATATCGACACCTATTTCCGATGCGAATGCGCAGTGATTTTATTATGTGTAACTATGATATTAAGAAACTTCAAATGGTTCAAATTTATTCCAGTGCATAATGACGGTATAGACCTAGCATCACGAAAATAAGGCCCATTTACTATGGAAGCAATAAACGAGCGAGAACTTAGTAATTTGGTTACCAAACGCAGCCTGGGCATTATTGCTGCATTGCCTTGTGCAAATCTCGACTGTATGGCTGTACTTAGTTCAAATTTCTTGATGTATGTGATTGTAAAGTGCACGGTCATAGCATTGATATTTTCCAAAGTTTGGGCAATTAAGCATGCAGAACCCCTACTTTGGGATATAATTAATGTATTTCATTATAATGCAAAACTTGCAATTTTATGTTGGTTTAGATGGCTCGTGTGTTGATTGTGCATGGATAGCTATGTGGTTCATGTATGCACATAGAGGGCACAGATGGGTTACGTCCCCCCTGAGACTGGGACACCTTCGGCGCGAAGCACTGACCCCCCTCTGCTCCGGAGAGGCCGCCTCCGTCGATCAGCTGATCCTTCCGGGCTAGAATTTTACTCCGAAATTTATGAGGGAAAACATTTCTATAACCAAAATCAGATCAAATGTGGCTGTTTTTAGCTGTATCGTCGTAATAAACAAATCGGTTTAAAAAAGAATGATTTGCCTATGTTGATCTGTATCGGCTGATCGTTCTTTCCGAAATACTCATTTGTAATGGTTGCGCGTGAGTTGCCGGTAAAAGCTTGTGTGCCTAACGATCGTAAAATTTAGTTGTATTCCGTAAAAAACATTGTACATTGCATATAAAAGCAGTAAACTATCAGAATACTATCAAATGCTAGATATAAGAATTTCCAAATATTTATTTTCCCATATAAAACGTTTTTTATCCAAATAGCTGGTCAATTTATAGGTTCTGTCAAAAAAGTTAATATCAACGAATCTCCGATCATCTCTTAATTTTTTCTAATGTATACGTTATCCAATGAAAATAAATCATATTGATTTACCACGTTTGAAGATGCGAAGCCAAAATTGATCCATAATTAATCAACAGTTATTCAACATCGTCTAGCTTCGGAATAGTAAAACTGTTAACTATGAGCAGTGATCATAAAAAGAACGGCCATCTATTGTTCCAATCAATGATCAGCCCGCATTTTAAGATACTCGATGTTGTTTGTGGGAGTTAAATCAAGTATTCGATGGTACAAGCACCGTGTTTGTTCCAAACTAACGTCAACCAGTAAAGTGCTAAAATTTGTGTGAAATTTAAGCTTTTAGAATTCCGGGCAATGACTGTAGTGGACTGATGACAGTCACGCAAACATCTCGTTTCACAAATGACACTTAACAATTATTATTCCATGATGTGAGGTAATATGACACTTGTCAATACTATTTATTATTTGAGAAATTGTGAGTGATAAATATTGACATTTAGCAAACAACTAATCAATCGGTATAAATTGATTAAATTAAAATTTACACGTAAACATTATTATTAGAGTTGCCTAAACGACTATGAGATGCATACTTCGGTCCTCAAAATTGGTATTTTAAGGTATACCATACCATAGAAGTTATACCTAACCTAATTGAATTGAAGGTATATAGTGTAATAAGGTTTGAATTGGGGGGTGAACTTATTTTTGGGCGAGAATATTGGAAATCACTTTGGATCAAGTATCATCTGATTTACGAATTGTATCTTTGATAAAGATGATTGTTTATACCGATGAGTTCTGTGTAGTTTGAATGAGAGAGCGTCAAACGCGATCTCTCTTATAGTTCTCGCTTCTACGACTACGGTGCAAGGTACATCATCCGAAAATGCTTTCTTCAGAATACCATACTGTTGCTTAGTTTAATGTTCCTGAGATTATATCTAAGCAGGGCTAAATTAATAAATATTTCAATTGAGTTTTATATTTTTTCGACAATCTTTCATCGTTCAAACGTTTGTTCAGTGGTTTATACGAATTGATATTTAAGATCTCGGCTTATCTAAAACTATATTGTCTTGACTACATAATGTAAACCCACAGTATAAAATTGGAATACCGATTTCACAAATTTCGTACAAAAAATCTTTGTTTTATATTATTAAATGATATATTGATTTTGGTTCAAGCGACTATGCGATATTCTAGGATCGAAGTAATGGAATCGATACTTAATTGGCGATGAGTCGTAGTCGATTGAGGATGTTGAATGACTAAAAGGTTTTAATTGCGATTGCCTGGTTTTGCGCAGTATGCTTTTCGATATCAGCTTAAAAGACAAAACACAATTTGTATCTGATTTTGGTTCAAGCGACTGCGATATTCTAGGATCGAGAAATGGAATCGATACTTAATTGGCGACTAAGTCGTAGTTGATTGAGGATGTTGAATGATGAAACGTCTGAATCGATTGCCTGGTTTTGCGCAGTATGCTTTTCGATATCAGCTTAAAAGACAAAACACAATTTGTATCCTGATTTTGGTTCAAGCGACTATGCGATATTCTAGGATCGAAGTAATGGAATCGATACTTAATTGGCGATGAGTCGTAGTCGATTGAGGATGTTGAATGACTAATGTTCTTATCGATTGCCTGGTTTTGCGCAGTATGCTTTTCGATATCAGCTTAAAAGACAAAACACAATTTGTATCCTGATTTTGGTTCAAGCGACTGCGATATTCTAGGATCGAAGTAATGGACCCATAGCCAATTCGCGATGAGTCGTAGTCGATTGAGGATGTTGAATGACTAATGTTCTTATCGATTGCCTGGTTTTGCGCAGTATGCTTTTCGGTATCAGCTTAAAAGACAAAACACAATTTGTATCCTGATTTTGGTTCAAGCGACTATGCGATATTCTAGGATCGAAGTAATGGAATCGATACTTAATTGGCGATGAGTCGTAGTCGATTGTGGATGTTGAATGACTAATGTTCTTATCGATTGCCTGGTTTTGCGCAGTATGCTTTTCGGTATCAGCTTAAAAGGCAAAACACAATTTGTATCGGTCGACTAGTATAATAGAACGACGACTAAAGTCTTCATGATTTAATAAATTTGCAATGGTGTTGGAACTAATAATTTTTTCAGTTTTATACATATTATACATGGGCGTCACCAAAAGGGAACTGGGGCGCCCCACTCCAGTTCTTACTGAAAAATGTGAAAAAATTAACTGATGAGGTTATAGCAAAATGAATGTGAACGACCCCCCCCCACATTTGGAGAGCTTGCGACGCCCCTGTATACATAGATGCAATTTCAAACATAATGTATAAAAATATGAACAATACGTAACTGAACGAAGTAGACTAC
>JASANE010016030.1:0-13765 GCA_030248225.1 Trileptium ribeirensis | reverse complement strand
GCGTGAAGGAGGAAGAGACGAAGAATATTATAGAAAGAAAGCAGAGACGGAGAAGAAACATCAATATTTCGAAAAGCTAGATTGCGAGTTTATTTGGGATAAAGAATGTTTGTTTGACAAATACATTGCGGAAAATATAGAAAGTCCAGAGTGGAGTGACTGGATGCGCCTGAACGCGAAATCATGTTTCAAAGACGACGTTGTTTCGGTGGGCGACATAGTTTGCGGTATCAAAGAGGGACGAGCTTTTGGTGTTGCAGAAGTGGACATTCAGGTGCCATATTGGGACGTTGCTGGAAGAGAATTTTGGGACGAAATGCCTCCATTATTTAAGAACACTGAAATATCAATTGATGACATTGGCGATGAGATGAAAAAATACGCTGAAGAAAATGGCATAATGAAGAAGCCACGAAGAGCGCTAATTGGTTCATATCATGGCAGCAAGATACTTCTAGCGACACCATTTCTAAGATTCTACATGGAAAAGTGCGGTCTTGTGGTAACTCGAGTTCACCAGTTCATAGAGTACCAGAAGGTGGCAGCATTTGAACACTTAAGCGAGGAAGTAGCTAATGGAAGCCGATCAGCAGACAGGGATGAATCGAAGAAGATTTTGGGCGAGATGTTAAAACTATTTGGCAACAGTTGTTACGGCAGACTGGCTATGGACAAAAGGAAATTTGAAGACGTGTGGTTTAAAAACTCGACCGAGGCGCGAAAAATGGTTAGAGATGGCTTATTCAACAAGATGGAAGAAATTGGTGACGAAACCTACGAAATCCATATGTCAAAAGAAAAGGTGAGAATTGACTATTGTTAATTGGATAGCTTATTGCATATGAGAAATTAAACTTAAAGAAGACTAAAGCTAAATGTGTATATATCGACACCTCCTGATTGTATGAACAAAGCGAAGTATTATGTTAGATTAAATTTTAAAGGTGAGGATACGTTGATGACTGTGGCGAAATTAAAGTTTAATGTTTGTTATATACATCGAGATTTTGAGTTTATAAATGCAGAAAAGTATTTTCATAGATTAAATTGTAAGCTATTTTTAAGACTTGGAGATGTGGATTAGTTGTTGTTTAAATGGGGAAATAATGCTGTAACCTATATATTTACAAAAGATTATTAAATTTAAGGTGATGATTGATCTACCCAATATCATACCATTCTTCGTGTACCAGTACACCAAACTGAAGATGCTGGACTTCTACTTATTCCTTCTACAACACCTTGGCAAAGAGAATTTCCAGATGGATACTGACAGTTTCTATATGGCTGTGGCAAACGAAGATATGGCGTCAATGATATCGAACGAAGAAATGCGTAAACAATTTATAGATAAAATGCCTTCCTATTTCGCAACGGACAGCTATTCCCAAAGAACGCCGGGCTTATTTAAAGTAGAATGGAAAGGAAATTGGCATGGTGGCATTAAATTCAAAAACTTATTTTGGTTGGAAAGACGATGGCGATGTTAAGGTATCGACAAAGGACTATCAAAAGTTACGAACAAATTCGACAAGGACGTATTTATAGGGGTTCTGGACACGAAAAAGAAAGAAGGCGGAGTTAATCACGGATTTCGAATGAATGGAAATGAATTGATGCAATATTATCAAAAGCGAGAAAGTTTGACTTATTTTTATCCAAAACGCATTGTGATGAATGATGGAATAAGTACAAAACCGATATTAATATAGTAATTGGATGTAGATGTTGACAATTTAATGGTTTCATGAATGCAAATAGTTTGTAATATAATTTATGTGTGTATTGACTTATCAGGCACAGGTGGAAAATGTGTGAATAATGACTATGAGAATACAGTATTATGGCAGGGATTAAAAGTAGAAATAGTATAAGTGGTATTATATATGTATTTTATGTATTATGCATAGGTGCTTGATGTATATATGATAAGAGCAACGATGGTTTTGGATATAGTTTCAGGTCAAAAAGGTATAATTGGTTGTGGTAAAGGGAGGTTGATGATAGTAATGAGGTTTTGACAAGCTGTATATACTGTTGTATTTTGTAAAATAAAGTACTATATACGTAGGAGCATGGTAGTTATGGGCGAATAGGAACAGAACTAAAGCAAAATTTGGAGATACTAGACACGCGAACCTAGCTTCATCATAGCTTAGGGCAATATTTCCCTTACAGCAATTACGAGTGTTTGGTATCCCGCAATTACTTATTGGTGAGTTATGTTTAATATATATACAGTTAACAGAATTGAAATATCATGTTTACCTGGTCTGCAAATGAGCACACGCTACGATGCCTGCACTAATTACCGCACACGCACCACGCAGTCTCAAGGTCAAATCCCGATCCTCGACCCTCAATCGTGAATCTGGGGTTCTCCGGCTCCCCCTATACTACTCCTGTGAAAATATGAATTGAGATACTTTGATCGACTAAATAAAAGATACTTTTTGTGGAAATCGTAAACTTGCGCAGTGCATAAAATATTTCGTATGAGTGTTTAGAACCCGTATGCAAAGCCTGGAAAGAACGAACTATGTTAGGAATACTACGCAATTTTGTATGCTTGGTTTAGAATTTGGCCTATATATACCGTGGACTTGTGCGCAAATTGACTCTATATATACACAAATACAATAATTTTATTGCATTTTTTGAATAAACATAGCAAAAATAAAAAACCAAGATTAAACTAAGATAAAAAGTAAACACTGGGTAATACCAGGCATTGATATTACATGCTTTAAGCTAGACACACTTTGCAAACGCTGGGTCAAGTTTGGCTAAAAATAATTCTACATAACACACTGTTAAATACATCGTGACTTTTCTTTTTTGACACTATCTACTTCACAAGCAGATTTGTAATTGTCTAGTACCAGTTCCAGCCAGATATTGGTTCGAAACGTTTTTGTCGATTCACGTTTACATCATTAACTTGAGCGTAATAACAGGCAATATTATATGCCAAATGTTTTAATAATTTTGCAGTAACTTGAGATTGCAAAACATTAATGGGACATGATAATGTTGGAACGGAACTAGACGCTTCGCTGCACCGTTGGGTAAGCACTGTCCCCTTCATGCAGAAAACGACTAAATGTAAAATATTATATCCGTAGGTAAAACAATTGAGTTTAAATGATGGTTTTGGATATAGTTTCAGGTCAAAAAGATATAACTGGGGGTGGTAAATGGAGGTTGATGATAGTAATGAGGTTTTGACAAGCTGTATATACTGTTGTGTTTTGTAAAATAACGTACTATATGTAGGAGCATGGTAGTTATGGGCGAATAGGAAGAGAAGTAAAGCAAAATTGTGAGATGCTAGACACGCGAACCTAGCTTCATCATAGCTTACGGCAATATTTCCCTTACAGGAATAACGAATGTTTAGTATCCTGCAATTACTTATTGGTGAGTTATGTTTAGTGTATATACAGTTTACAGAATTGAAATATCATGTTTACCTGGTCTGTAAATGAGCCGTCTCCGCACACTAATTACCACACATGCAGCACGCAGTTTCAAGGTCAAACTGCAGCTCCACACTCCACAATCTTGAAGCTGTGGTCCAACGGCCCCTCCTATACTACTTACCGATTTAGCTCAGATTTTCACAGCGTATGTGCGCATAGCTGGCTTGTATATGGTAACAATATAGATGAGATATGCGGTCGTACGAGGGTAACCCTCGACGAATTTAAATTTTAGTGCCTAATCGAAGCAAATTTCTTATGGTCTTTTCAATGATAGGTCGCAAACCTTATTTTATAGCAGTAAATGTATATCTAAAACTACTCGAATGGAATTGACAAGATGAATCGAATGATGTCACAAATATTTGTTAATGCTTTCATAAAAAGGAGATATGTCTCTTTATGTGAAATCCTAAGCTTAAACGTTAACGATGAATTCGCCTGATTTTGATATTTGTTTTGATATAACTCAGTTTGTCAATACTGTTCGAATGCTAAGCAAAAGCTACACATATATTGAAAAAATGTTTTTTCCGGAAATTTTCGGGTAAAGAAAATATCAAACAAATTGTTATATATACATATACAGTCACGAACAAAAATAAGTACATAAAAACGAACGCGAAACGTGAAAAGGTAGCGCCTACGCTCCCAAAATATGGCTCCTAAAGTACTTACCAACTGGAACTAAGCGGCCTCAAGGATATAATTTGGGACTTCGATATTCCAGTGATAATAACCGTCGCGACTTAATTTCCTTTGCTTGTGGTTTAGGTTAAAAATTATAGGACTAAAATAGTCTGTTCCTTTGTTTCTCTAGTATTTTCCTGGTTGCACCGCTTATTTTAACCACAAAATGGTAATTATAGGCCTGTTGTCCATATAAAATGAAATGCTATGTACTATCTATGCAAAAACAAAGGCAAGGACTTAATTTCAACAAAGTACTCAAACCATAATTGTGTGAATGTTCTGGGCGGCGCCTCCGAATCCTTCTTAGTACGCAAGTAACAGGGTTTGCAACAAAATATCAATAACTATAAATCCAATTCGAGTGCGCACCGAGACCGGTCCTCGAGTGCCGAATCACTATAAGAAGAAAACGTGATTTGTGCGTGTAGTCTAACCGATGCCCCTGACCAATCCAGGTGCACGTGTACCCATTTGACAAAAATTTTAAAACCACTAATATTTAAGCGATCATAGGTATACAAAACGATTGCCCTTAGGCAGATACCTCGTTTGAACAAATGAAAATCGGATCTGCCGGAATTTGTAGGGTTCCCCTGTGTTTTCTAGTCTTGCGAAGTCGGCCTGTAAGCTTCCAAACGGGCAGGTGCAGTGTGATGGATGACGAAACATAACAAATAAAAGACAAACTGTTTCATAAGACGCGTTCAAAATCGTGTACCCAAATTATTTCACACCGGTATACGGCCGTCTTTTAGACTCAAAATTTCAATTTTTGGGGAACTTAGCAATAAAATCTCGGGCTATAACATAATCTCTAAAATATGAATATGTTATTAGGATACCAAATGTCCGCAAACAATATAAACGTCATTTCTTCCAAATCGTAAGCTTGATGAGTTACAGGTTTTCGTCCAAACAATACATTTGTAAAAGTGATTGTATATTGCCCTGGTTGTAGACTTGATGAACGTTATTTTTTCAACCACTATGTTATGTAATTATGATGTGAATTGTAGTAAAGTATATTTCCTTGTAACTAAATTTTGAGTTTCCAGAAAAATATTTTTGTCATGTATTTTATATAAATATACAGGAGTAACTGGAATTGCGGTTGCGGCAAAATTTTTGTTTAAATGCAGGTGTAAAATCAGCCTGCAGTCCAAGTCTCACACATAGATTTTTCCTAGATAAAATCTGCTTACTCTCGAAAGCGTATATTACTCAGGGAAAAAGCGAAAAATACGATCAAATATTCAAACTCGTTACGAATATATGAAAACATTCTGTTATAAACTCAGAAATGGGGCTTAACGGCTCTACTATGACGATGATGGTGATGTTAATGTCAATGTTAAAGGTAGCTGGTCACGCACTCAACCTTCCGTGGTGACAAGCGGCAAGGGATTTCCGGATTCTTGACAAAACGAGTGCAAGGATGCGGTAGAAGGCAATGAACCGATATTTACGTCCGGCGCACAGTCCGAAGCGGCACCTGAAACGAGCGGTGATGATCTAGCCAATCAACACATCTCGGTAAACACAATGATGGCGAGCGGCCCCACAGGCTGCGGACTCTTACGTCGTAGCACGGAGAGTCCAAATCCTGTGGGCCTAAATCCTACGCTCATGAGCGACAAATGGATAGAAGAAGAGGAATGTTAAAGGTAAATACTGAAATTTTTATATGATGGACGACTAAATGAATGCACGAAATTTTGCACGACTGGCATTGCACATGCGATCAACTCGTGCGTAATTGAAGATATAAGCTACTTGATCCAGAAATAACAGTTTGTCTACACAAGTAGGGCAGTGCAAGAACGTGTTCGCTCGTGTGCAACGTGACAAAAAGCCAATACATCTAGCTATAGGAAAGAATCAACAGTGCTTCATCCGCTCTCCAGCAACAGCCTTACGTTAACATATTATGATTGATTTGATCTCCATGCTTGAATATTTGTCAGGAAATAAATATATGTATTCTGACTTTGGTTGACATGGTTGAATGTTCAGAAGCAGTTTCCATCATGGACAATAATGCGCTGAAACAGTAGCCAAGGAACTTTACACCATTTTTGTACGAATAGGGATTACACGTGTTCTTTCATGGTTCGGACAAAAACCTTCCATAAAGTGTCAACGCGCTATCTCCAGGATTGCTTTACACATGCGAAATTTACCTATATCATTGTTCTATTAAGGTACAAATCTGGACTAATTTTCTATTAAGATGGATGCTATATTCTAGGACCAGGTCTGAAATTTACCTATATCATTGTTCTATTAAGGTACAAATCTGGACTAATTTTCTATTAAGATGGATGCTATATTCTAGGACCAGGTCTGAAATTTACCTATATCATTGTTCTATTAAGGTACAAATCTGGACTAATTTTCTATTAAGGTGGATGCTATGTTCTAGGACCAGGTCTGCCAGTGGAGCAGATATTTGCTGAGCAACGCGATTTCTGGAGAGGCGGATTTTTTTGTGAGCGGCTTGGTTGTTGGAGAATGCTGGATTTTTCGTAGGGAAAATTTTCGGGGAGGATTATTCTTGCACTGCGCTCCACTGTACCACAGATAATTTTTTTAATGTAATGGAAATTAACTTCTGATTAAATGTACATTGGATATCTTATTTTTTTATTTCCGTACCAAAATTGACAGGCTAACGAAAGGGTAAATGGAGAACTGTGTGAATAAATATGCCGAGTGTGCAATCATTACCTATTTAAAAAGAAAAATGGCGGTAATTTTCAATATAATACTGGTTTGTGCGAAATGTAGAGGTATTGAAAAGCTGCCAAAAACCTGGATTTGTACCGAAAGTTAAAAATAGGAATTTCCAGGGGAAATAAAATTTGATGAGTTGTAGTAAAGGGGTGGAATTTTTCCTGGAACTAAAAGTCAGAGTCGTTCCGCCCACACCCTCTTGATTTGAAGAATACCATACCACCACCATAACGCCTTCTCTTCTTATATTAAGGTCCAGAAACCAAATTTTATAAGTCACGACACATTAAAAATTATATAATACATTTATATATATATTGTTATTGTCAAGTAAGTTTTGATGGCAAAAATTGATCAAATTACAAGCTTCGCGTTTATGCAAAGGGTGAAACGGCGCAAATCAGCTGTTGTCTATCAACTGAGCGCTAATATAAGCCGAGGTGTAACTCTGTTGTGAACTTTCCTTCCCTATCCTGCTTATTGACAATTGAGCTAGTTCAAAGTTTGAACTTATAAACTCATCTTAAGACGGAGCATTAGTTTTTCAGATAACAAAAGTATCTCTTTAACCCGTGAACCGGTTTCACTGATTTTAATACATTTCGACTCTTCTCCTCAGTGCGGTTTGAATGGTATATAAAATTATACATTTGTCGAAAATTTTGGTACCAAGGGTAAATCAAACCATTGGTAAGCCAAAAAATGCAAGGCAGATATTACTCTAATGGTCGAGCTGAGCCAAATGGTAGCAATATTTTCGCTGTATCTTGAAAAAATTATGACCGTCGAGCTGAAAGGATTTTAGGAACGATCTAAAGTAAAAATAAAATACCTAGACTTTAGCACCGCTGATCTACTAGTAATGATCGCGACATAAAACAAACTATTCAGGCGCTCATCAACAACACGGTGATTTGATATATACTTGTTGTTTCATTAATGTTTATCATTGTTTGCGTCATCGTTAATGCGACGTTCGCGTTACAATGTTCGCAACGTTTGGAACTTATGCACACCACAGTGGTAGGCACACTGTCGACACAGGGTGTCTTTATCAGTCCCATGTTTTTATAAATTTTTGCAAAGGTAGCTAGCTAGAGGTATTGCTACTGCTCGACAGTGTCAAGCACACCGTGTCTTGATGCAGTTTTATTGACAGTGTGTGGCATTATTTCGTCAAGGTTCGTATGGCCTAGATACAAATATCGATAATTTAGAAAACTACACAGCACACTTGACTAATATACCTCATTCGCTACTGGCGGAGTCCGTTACAGTTATTTCGCACCAAATTGGTAGCTAAGGGTGTGTACGACACTGTAAAGAAAAAATGTAGTAGCTAGAAATGCCCTCGGAAATTGATTTATAGCGTGGGTGTCACCCTGGCGTCTATAAGATAGGGTTGCGACTACAGGGTGACAAAAGTTTCAAACAGCAGGGACATTATAACGTGAACGCCGCATAATATTTATCAAGACACAATGATGGCCATTGATGAGATATTACTGATAATCAACGTGAATTGTTAAAACAATTTTATAAAATATGCAAACATTTAAATATAGTTGAACTTACTTAGTTTTTGACCAAATGACCATAAAACGTGGATATTTTATCTTGCATGTGTTTTAGGGGGTATTTGGGGCATATATATAATGATTTTGATTTTTTGTGATGATGAAAAGTAGAGGTAAGAAAGAAACAGATTTTCAAGCTTTGGCTCGATTTGGCTCTTCCTGAACATTTTCTGACTCAGCTCCCTCCGACAGATAGGTGCTGGCTCAGCTCTTCATGAACCATGATTGGCTCTGCTTTGCTCGGCTGTTCCAATGGAAAGTAAGGCTTGGTTCAGCTCTTAGGTTCGTAGTAATAAAAGTTTGTGATTCAATAATATATTAAAGAAAACACATAATGGACAAACCAAGAAACGAACTATATACAGTTGGCTTTAGAGCGTTTGAGAGCTAAGTGTAGGTTGTTTCGGCTGCTCTTACTGTTGGCTGACTATAGTACTATATCTACATGAGCTATTATATTATATTTGTTGCTTTAGAAAGACGCTTTTAACTGCCATCCCCAGGTTTTGCAGGTAGCATAGGCTTGAATTCGCTCTTACAGATAGATATTAGGCTCTGGAACGGCTAATCAGATATCATGGCCGGCTGTAAACTTGAGCCAAGCCCGGCCAAACTAAGGGCCTAAATTATCAATTCTATGAAGTTAGGTACAAAATTTTGCATCCCTTACACAGCACTCTGCATGAAGCAAGCAGTGTTCTCACTATTTAGATTCGCTCGTTCGCAATGATTTCACCAAATCAAGATACGACGAATAAACTGTTATTGAGCAATGTACAGCCTTAAATACTAGAAAGGCTTTTGCCACTGATAAGTGATAAGTCAAGATTTTTCTACCTTGTAGGATTGGGGGATAAGCTTGATATGATTATTGTAGGGCAAAAATTTGATATTCAATGGTGAGTCCAGAATATGCTTAATCCTAAGCTTAGATTTTATGCTTAGACTTAGCCTAATGCCCAAGGTTTAGGCGTACATTAAGCTTTTAAAGTTAAAACATACCATCACTCGAAGGGGAAAATTGACATAATATGCTAAGGGAAACTTCGCATGATTCGTTTTTTAATGATGACAACCATTGTTCGAATGTCAAAGATGGCATCTTTTTTTGCGCGAGTAAACATAAAACGTGACCCCGCCATCCGTACTATTTTGTAATTTTGGATACAATTGGTTACGGAACGCTTTTTGGTCAATTGAAATTCGGCGTAAAACCTATCGCGAACACAGCGCTGTAGATTGAAATGTAACCATTTTGTGTTCAAATACCCAAATTTTTTAGTACCCAAAACTTGTCGATATGAATTAAACCAGTTTTGTTCGCGAACACCGAGAGCTTAACCATAGAATCGATTTGATTGTGATGTCACTTTTGCATTAAATTTGTTCGCGAACACTGTATAATGCAAATCGAAATGATAATACATTAGTGAACAGAATTCTGTCACTAGAGAAATCGCCAAAATTCTGTTCGAACATAAGGTCTAATTTGTGGCACTTGATTTGATTTTGCTAATGTTAGGTTACCGAAAAACCGTATGAAATTAAACCCTTTTCCGTAACAAGGGTTTGCGATTCGATATCGGTAATGACAAAATAGGATGGTTGGCGGGGTCGCCTTAAGTTTACTCACGCATTATTGCATCTTATCATATAGAATATTTACTGGTAAATGAATGGAAGACAATCTGCGAATGGTCCCAATCTTTAGTGGGTCGGCTTTTACTTAGCTACGAAGTTACTAAGTGATAATATATCATATATATATATATATATATATATATAAAATTATAAGTTCCTAAATGTATTTAATATTAATCCCATTACTTACACCCCTCCACCTCCCATCGGGGTTTTCTCTTAAACAACCTCGCTGAACCATGTACTCACCCTGAGCCGACGAATATAGGACACTTTGAAGCATTAAATTTGAAATTATGAACCATTTGAATAATTCAATAACTGAACTGGAACATCGATTACTTCCTAAGTTTGCACAGAAACTCTGTTCTTAAATGGCGGTATGAGCAGGAAATTTATACCAAAAATCAGCAGACAGATAGTATATATACCATATATAAATATTGTTGTAGGACATATATATAAGCACCATCTCAGGTTCAACTGTTCGGATGTTAAGGCGATGAGAAGAAATAATATTCATATATTTCGCAAAGTATCACGTATTTCGTAAATGTTTTGGCACTGGTTCACTGTATTGGATGTAATCGTTTCGGCCGGTTGGTTGAGGCAGACTCTCGATTGCAATTCGATGGTGCCCATGATACGGAGGTGGTTGACGATATCTGGCGGGGTTAGAGTCCACCCGAAACGTTGAGTTTTGATAGCGCTCCGATGGGTCTTCGACGTATGGTGCCGTTGGGGTACTAAAACATATATATAGTTCCAGTCATGTAACGAAACAATATGTCGAAATTAATTACGGCAAATTGTTTCTTCATGTTGTACCAGTCATTTTTTTTACTTTTTTCGTCTATGTATATCTGGCCGGGTTAGAGTCCACCCGAAACGTTGGATTTTGATAGCGCTCCGATGGTTTTTCGAAGTATGGTCCCGTTGGGGTACTAAAAGATGATGTTTTGTCCCAGCCGTCAGGCTGTGGCATTACTTTTGGATTTTAGCGTGCAAGACTAGCGTGCAACAACTATACTGTAGATCCCGCTCACAGCGTCTTCAGCTGCGCTATATATGCTAGGGTAGTGAGATGCCACATAGCTTTGCTGCGGAGTCGCGTAGCGAGCGTGCGTTGAGCTCTAGCTGTGTTAAGAAACCCCGAACATGGATCACGTCGGGCTCACTAATTGAAAATATTCATTGGACCAGCCTGGATTCGAACCCGGGCCTCTGGCTTGCAAGACTAGCATGCTATCACTACACCGAAGGCCCCAATCACGGCGTGTTCAGCTACGCTATATGCGCTAGCGTAGTGAGATGCTACAATATGTTCTCCTAGTCTTTACGCCGACAACAGTATACGCTATATGAACATGGGGGGACGTTAGCCAAATAACCGAGTGGTTGTGCGGTGATTTGGTGATCTTGACGTTGGAAGTTTGATAGTCATGCAGGAATGTAATGTTTTTGTGTTTTTATGTTTTGTTTAATACATTCAAGCAGCATAAGCTATGAAACTTTTTCACGATGTCCTGCCATATATTACACCGCATCCCTTTAATGTTATTTTTATTTAATAGCAGTTTACTCCAATTTGTCTATCTTAGCGCTAAGGTCTATATTTTATATAAATACTGCCATGGTCGAAGTTCTGTCATTGGCATTTGGCGCACTTCAATAAATGCACCAGGACTGCTACGAATGGGTCTTCGACGTATGGTGCCGTTGGGGTACTAAAACATATATAGTTCCAGTCATGTAACGAAACAATATGCCGTAATCAATTACGGCAAATTGTTTCTTTATGTTGTACCAGTCATTTTATTTTTTTACTTTTTTCGTCTATGTATATCTGGCGGGGTTAGAGTCTACCCGAAACGTTGAGTTTTGATAGCGCTCCGATGGGTCTTCGACGTATGGTGCCGTTGGGGTACTAAAACATGTAACAGCCCGAAATTTTAGGGATTTCAACAAGACATTCAAATAGGGAAAATCAGCTAAATTAAGGTCAAAGTTGGGAAAATGGGTGCGACGGGCGATCGGATACCGGTGGAGCGTGACTCGGGCACTATATTGTGTACTATTCATTGCTGTTGTTATAAAAATAAAAATGTACTGTTCTTGTAACCTGTTGTATCGGCACGCTCCACCCGCCCGAGGTGCACGGGGTGATTTTGGCACCCAAATTGGAATACTGGCGACACTAAGTATGGTATCCGGTCGGCCCTATATATATATATATATTGAATAACATAATTGTGTGGCGATGTATTGTGCATTTTATTTTGTTTTGTATCTGATATGGTGGAAGAGAATCCTACTGAATCAAGAAGTAGGGTAGGGAATCAAAGTTTCAGGAAAGAAGAGCAACAGAACTTATCTAAACGTTAATTTTATAGGGTCCACTTAAACGCGAAAATTTTTATATCTTCTGACACTCCAGGCTAAGTAGGTTTATCGCCCCGCCAACAGGGGTTCTCTAGGGCTCCAAAATGTCGCAGTCGGGCCGACTTGGCCCTTACTGGTAAGTACTTAGGGACGCTCAACTAAGCGTTTAAACACCCAATTTTCAAGGAATTAAATCTCGATCAAAATAACCAAAACTCCCCGATTTTCCAAGCTCAACACCTCCCCGGGGTCTTACCCTACCTATCCAGTCGAAAACCGGGGGCACCTAACTTAACCGGTCCGAGCAGGACCTCGATAACCCTCCCGGGACACCAAAATTTTCTATTTGCGACTCACAAAAAGGCCTCTAACAGGCCATCTATCGGAGATACTTTAAATTTAATATTTTTATCAGTAGGCGACCAGCCAGGGCATGAACCTGGTCCCGCCCCCGGCCGCCTACGACCTCTAGTTATCCTGAAAACTTAAATAATATAAGAATTTTCTAACAACCTTTAAGCGCCCTGGGCGCCTATGTAAGCTCTTCTTTTAAAAGCCTCGCGCCTACCAGCGCGAGGTTTAGTTGTTATTCGCTTTTGGCCACAACAAGCTCTGCTAGTGGGCATTGACGTCTTCGGCCGGCGGGGTTTTAATATATGTAGCAGCCGTTCTGTATATTTCCAGTTTTGTTTTATATCTGCCGACACACTGTTCGATTTAATGTTGGTGTTGCCGCTGCTTTATGTATATATGTTTTGGCTCGTTAGGAAGTTTAAAATTTGAAAGTTTGAAATCAGCCAGGGTACTAAGCAACAGCAGACAAAAAGGGGGGTAGCGAGGAGTATAAAAGGAAAAGGCCCGACGCAGCGTCGGAGCCAGTCGGGAGTTAGCACAGACCTAGTGGTCTGTTTTCTGAGCTGGGCGGTTGTCGCCCTTTATTTATGAGAAGTTTAAAAGGTTTTCGCTTTTTGTTTCGTTTTTCATTTTTCCTTTCCAGGGGTGTCTCCTACTGCGTAGAAACAGGACGTAGTTTCCCCTGGTGATTTTTCCGGCTTTCAAAATTTATTCGCACGGGCTGCCCTTGCGGGTGCGGGGTGTCCAAAGGATGCTCCATGCTCCCGTAAGTGCAGCCCCGATAATATCAGAAACTTACACGCAAAATTTGTTCACAAAAAGCTGAATTCTCGACTGGTTCCCCGCTCGCCGGGTCGCCATTTTGTTTTAGACCCGGGGGCGAATTTGTAGTGATGTGAAAGG
>JASANE010016029.1:0-22818 GCA_030248225.1 Trileptium ribeirensis | reverse complement strand
TGTTACTCGTTAAGTCTCGTATTGCTATGGTTTCATCAACTTGTCTTGCAGGCTGGCGTTAAACGACGTCCAATTTGTAGCTTTGTATATGCGTCGACGTAAATAAGAGCAACGCTTCAGCAATGCTGATGAATGATATCAAAGGTTAATCCGAAATGATCGCTTCTTCCCAAGCCTGCAGTGACCGCGACGTTGTCAATCAGATATTCATCATCCGTGAGGACCAGGTCCAGTATGTTGTTTTCGCGGGTAGGCTGCTGGACTGGCTGTGTTCAACCGGCAGTGAGGACAGAGTCCATAAATTCGTCGCATGATGGGGGCCATATGAATCTGCCCCAGTCAACCAACCTCATGTTAAAGTCACCAGCCACCACTACCGCATCGTAATTGTGATCGTTTAGTTCCGAGGTAATGTTATACAATTCTGTGTTTTGCGCGAGAGTGTTCGAGTCGGAACGATATACACAGATGAGCAGTAAGGATTTTCCATGAATACGTGGAATAGAACAGGCAACAATGTCATCGTACTCAGAATTTTGGCTTAATTTAGCCGGGACTGGACAGAGATGGTTTGCTACATATATCGCTACGCCACCGCCACGCTTTGCTGTACGATCTGATCGGAATACGGTGTAGTTTTCCAAAGCTAACTCTGCATCTGCGACCAGAGATGTTGCCCATGTATCGCACAAAAATATAATCTCGGGGAAGCCTAGGTGATGTATAGTCAATTTCAAAATGTGAAGTTTGTTCATTAAACTACGACAGTTACACATAAATGCTCTAATTTTACGTAAATCAAACACAGTGTTCGGGTTTGCTTTCTTAGTTAATATAGTCGCAGGACCATAGAATTCACGGTATATATATCCAACAGAATCGCAACATAGTGAATAATTAAAAGTTCCGCATTTGACAACATCAGATAAAACGATAGACGAGCGATTAATTGATAAAACATTACAATTAGAAGTAAGCAAACTATCAGCTACATTTAAACACACATCATGGCTTGAAACAATACAATTAACACCACTATTTTGAGCAATAGTTATTTCCCCCCGTCCCCCGGCTGAGCCGATGCGGTGGTGGTACTAACCGAAGATGCCAAATCGCTGACTGCGGTAGCAGTTGTTTCAGATTGGTGTGGGGACTCGTCCACTGCCGTTTTGGCGACAATTTTGCCACGCTTTATTTGAACCGATTCGCCTTTGGATATGCGTGCCTTCAACTCAATGACTAACTTCTCGTTTTCCTTTTGTTGCAGAGGTGTAAGATCGGGTTTCATATAGCAGCCATTAAAATTGGTGTCACCGATAGACCTACTTTTGCCGAGGACAATATTACGAGATTCCGGGTCCTTCAATATAAGTTTAACCGGTCTAACTTTACCCATTTTCGATTTGCCAAAACGGGACGCAGCAATAATTTTTACAGAATCTGGCACCTTAATAGCTCGAAACAAATTACTTGCCTGGGAGATATCCCAGTCCGGAGTTTCGTCGCCGACGGCTTTTTGTGGGAGACCAAACAGGATGACATTACGACTGCGTCTATTTATTTCAAGTACTTCGTTCACCGTCGATTTGACAATGGCGTCGGGATCACACGTCGTGGGCGGGGCTGCGTTTTCCAGCACAGTTACACGCGCATCGATATCAGAAACTTTAGCGTTTAGACTAGTAACGCTACTAAGCAGATTACCCCCTATATCGCGACAGAATTCACAAAACCAATACACTAACCGTTGCGTTTTGGAGAGCTCTTTGAAGATAATTTGAGTTAGATCTGTGCATTTGAGATGGAATTGTTTCTTGCAGCAGCTGCATGATACCGAAGAGTTGCCATATTTAAAATTTATTGCGTGTTGACATGAAGGAGTAGAGCAGATGACATCATGTGTCGGACCAGAATCAGACGATCGTGTTGCTCGAGCAAATACATTTTTGTTCGAGGATTTCATTTTTGGTAAAACAGAATTATATATACGAATACTTCAATGATTTATATAGCGATCTGAATGATAGTATACTAAATCATTTAAGCGTACACAACCTTATTTCTACGGAACAGCATGGTTTTCTAGCAAAAAGATCCACATGTACTCAACTACTTGAGTGCATAAATGATTGGTGTATGTCGTTAGATTTAGGAAATTTTGTGGATGTTATTTATATTGATTTTGCGAAAGCGTTTGACATTGTATCTCACTCGAAATTAGTTTATAAACTGACATATTTTGGTATAACAAACCAACTGAAAACGAGGCTTACAGCCTTTTTGAGCAATAGGAAATTTCGCGTCAAAATGAATAGCTCTTTCTCGTCGTACTTCCCAGTGACTTCGGGTGTACCGCAAGGAAGTATCCTTGGACCAACTCTATTTTTGTTGTATATAAATGATGTTGTAAATGAATTGTATAATGTAAACTGTAAAATTTTTGCTGATGATGTCAAATTATATGTGTATTGTTCCCCAACCAATTTTGAAATGCAAAGCAAATGTTTACAAAATGCTTTACACTGCATTGAAGAATGGTCACGGAAGTGGCAGCTCCCAATTTCGTCACCCAAATGTTATTTTTTGCGCGTGGGAAAATCGGAATCAAGTATAGAATACTGTTTAAATGGTGAAAAAATTTCTGCGGTTAGTCAATGTAGAGACCAAGGTGTTATTGTTGAAAAGACGATAAAAACTAATGCACATTGTGTCATGCTTGTCCCAAAAGCATATAAAGTTATAAATATTTTATTTCGCTGCTTTTTCACACCAGACTGTGAGACCCTAGTACGGGCCTACATAACTTACGTTAGACCACAATTAGAATATGCCTCCCAAGTTTGATCTCCGTGCTACCTAGGCGATGTTGATAAAATTGAACGCATCCAGCGTTACGTATTTTACTCGCCGTTTATACGATCGTAATCGGTGGGAGTATGCTCCCTACAACGAAAGACTACGCAATTAAGCCTCGAACCTTTAGAACTGCGCCGCCTACATATTGACCTTATTATGGTTTATAAATGGTTACACAATAATGTTGATGCTTGCAGAGAATTATTTGCTCTATCTGACTTTGTACACACTAGAGGTCACTCCAAAAAAACTCGTAAGAAAAGAAGTTTAGAACCAATATATTGAAACACACTTCTCTGTTCCTGTTATTGATGCATTGAATTCATTGCCTGAATACATTGATGACAAGCCACTCATACAGGCGTCAAGTCACAAAGCATTCAGAAATTTACTGAAAAAAATTGACTTAAATCAGTTTTTGCGCTACGACCGAAACCTATAGTCAGATGTAAGTGCATTAAACCCTTTCTGATTTACCTTTTATTTAATTATTGTATGCTTATAATGTGTACTTTTTAAATAAAATATTGTTGTTGTTACTCACGACTACTCGATGCTTGCTGGTCCACATTATAAAATTCACAACGTCCTTCCAAGTTTTCGAATCCTGGCCTGTTCTTCTACATATGCTACTCTGCCACAGCCAAAGCTATATCTTCGCGCCTTCTTTGCGCGCTCAAAACAATAACCAAATAATCAAGATTCGTAATGCCGGAAACCCGAATATAGACGTTTCCTCACGTGTATAAGTATGTAGAAGAAGCCGAGTATAAGCTTCTTCAATCACCGGAATTCAGAACACTTGCAGCGGATATTCAACCGGTACACAAAACCCTTTGCGTCCTGGCTAATACAACTATAAAAAGTAGGCTAAGCTGACGTCAGTTCATCCAATCATAGGTCCCATAAGCTTCCGATTTCACTGAGTATAAACCAGAAAACATAAAACTAGCAGTAAGCCACAAAATATTAATATAACAAAGATAGCCTTATTAGCTATGTAACCAGGAACTAATGGTAAAACGACTTTAAACAGTATGAACTGTTAAGTTCTCGTGCCGCTGCCTCCATGAGCACATAGTCAAGACTACACATATAATTGAAAACAACTCAAAAATAGACATAGCTAGTGAATGAAACGAAAACGAAATATGTAAATTAGGTAAATAAAATTTTATAAATTTTAAACTTTTGAAACTTAATTTAGATAAGGACCCATATAACAAGTGATTTAGTGAAAAAGTATTTTTAAAACTAAAATTTTGGAAATTAAACCGCCGGGACCCCTGGTAGCCGACTAGACCCCCGACACCAACTAGATCCAAGTCAATTATCCAATTATCTTAACGCAAGTTAAGAAAATGGCTTCAACAAATTGTAGCTAAGTAAATACATTTTAGAAAAAACCAAAGGTACTATTGGGAAATACTAACGGCGTAAAAAAGAAATTTTTTATCAATAGATCTAAAGATATTATAAAGATTTAATCATCCAAACATGTGACAAAAATAAGAATAAGAAGTGTAAACATCACGTTCGGTTTTGATGGAACTTCCTGCAGTTTTAATAACAAGATCAGATTCAGTAACATATTACTTATGTCTCGGTCAGCATTCGCAGGCAATCAAGAATATTAATACAGTTCAACACTCAAAAAAGGATTAGCTAGCGCAACTTTTACGATTCACACTGAAACTCAGAACCCAAAGCAACGTGGGAACATGCTAGTTATAGATTTTCAATCTTGCCCCGTTGTGCAATAAACGAACGGATCTCGATCTTCAGCTGTTTACAATCACAGTTAAATTTGTTTAGTGAAGTGTTGAAGCTAAATTGTCGCAAACATTACGCTGGGAGTAATTGGTGTTTGTCTATAGAATATACTATTACCATCTGACGCGCCGCTGTAGGCGTCAAACACCCCCTCCCCTCAGCGGCACCTGAAGTGCCGCCACTCTCCCTCTCAACCAGTGCCTGGTCCCCACACTGGGTGAGGTCGAAGGAAGACCCTCACCAGAGGACCCGTACACTCTGGTACATTTAGCTTTGAGCATGCATAAGTTAAAGTATTTTAAACATTTTTGATGCGTTGCAAGATCGTATTGCACAAAGTTTAATAAAGTGGGTACTCCTGTCCACTATGTAAAAACTAGTAAATATTTTTAAAAATTTTATGACGTGTTATACCCTATGTATGCATATCAACCATTACGTTACCAATATATTTTTTTACAATTTGTTTTCTGTAATATATCCACAAAGGTCAGCAACAAAGGTGCCACTTCATGAAGTTGTGTACACCAGCTTCGGGAAGCAAAACACTATTAGTGGTGACTTCGATTTTATACAAACGCAGCACAACACAACACTCTAATTCGTGTAAACTCAATTAAGAACAAGCTTGACTATCGGAAGCTGAACTTCTAGTAACGTTTATGTTGACTTCAAACGACATATTCCCTGAAAGAAAAGGGCCAGAGCAATATTCCGTTTCTGGGATTTATTTAGACTAAAATCACTTTTTTTGCGAATGAAAATATTCACATGGGCGGATCCCGTAGTGCCAAGAGCGGGAACCTACTTTAGTTGCTCACAACTATAATCCGTACCGGGCAGGGGTTCATGAGGGGGCTACCCCTGGAGCGCCGGACTCCCCCACCTGGGTCGTGGTCTACCCTATGAGGGTACCACGCTACGCACTATGGCACACAACATCTTCCTTCACAGAAGGCATTGCCTCCCGTCAAACGTGTGGGAAAATATATATCTTCTCTGACGACCTCCACGGCCTCTGTTCCTCCTTCCCCCAGCTACCCCTTAACCCTCGAAGCGTCAGCATTTATGCTTTAATCATACTCCAAACTTCAACGACCAGAGGAAAGGCAGCCTCGCCCACTAGGGAGTCAGGCCACCTACCAGTTTGAGTTGGCCAAAAAATTATGTTAAATGCACAAAAATTGAGGTAAAATTGGGGCAAATTGGATACAATTGGCAAAAGGCATTTATGCTCTAAACATATATACATACTTAAGCTCCAAGGACACGGGACGATTGGGATAGCCGGGTTCACGGGGGATATCAGGCCACCTGCCAGGATAAATAGGCGCTTCGCGCCGTGGGGGTGTCCGAAGCTTCAGGGGAAACCGGTGCCTTACAATGTATATGCTTTCTATCTAAGCAATAAACATCTATGTGGCATACTATTTGACGAAAGGTTTGGGCATAACCCACGATCAATACGTTGTAAATGAGACGCTCAAGCATCGAGCTAACGCAACAACAACATCAGGGTGTTGTACACCGTTTGCATAGTAGGTGGGCCTATTGTGACCCACCCCTAAATTGCAACAACTCTGTTTGTTAATTTGCAGCATTACGACGTTAAATAAAGTTATTTCATCATTTTTACGTCACTATAAAGCGCTCACCGTGATCTTTATCATTATTTAATTATTTCGATTAAAAGGTTTGGCAGGCGCACAGGGCTGCTAGTTATTTGACATGTCGAATATTAAAGTGTGACGACGTTTGGGGTATTATATTTTCTTTTTTAGCCTACAGTATATGATATTTGATCATTTTGGTATCATTAGAATTGGTAAAATCTCCTGAACCCGGACATATGATTTGTTTTTTGATATGTTTTTATCTTATTTTTTTATAGCTTTATTTTGTACAGACACCGCAATGTGCACCACACTTGCCTAATCTGCACCAAGATATTTGTCCTATACGTGAAGCAGTGTCATAATGTGCGCCAATACAATTTTGTATGGTACGCTTTAGGGCGGGGGCCGGATTCAGGTATTATAAGTGGACATTATATATATTAGAATATTACGAACAGATTAGTGCAGAAAATTTATGACCAAGAGCCGCAAAGCCAAGTTCAACCACACACTGAAGCTTAGCAGCATTCCTTTTGAGGTCTTAAGGGAAATCGAGGACTGTGTCTACTATATATATGTAAATACAAAACGTTCCGTTGGGCCTCAAGATATGACCAAATTCCAAGATCCAACTCTTTCTCCTGTTTAAGAAAAAATCCAGCCTTTAAGCCTTTTGGAAATATATAAGCTACTGTTTGGTTTTTATCATTTTTTCGTTTCGTTTCGAACCTCTCATTGGTTTTATCTAAATAGTCGGAATCTCGTGGATACAGGCGTTTACAAATAGAATCTAATGAACAAAATCTAATTTTAAATCAAAGAACAAAATAGTTTTGACTTTTACAGCTTCCATTAAATCGTTCTTGTCCAGAGATTACTAATTACATATGTTTTTGCATCTCAAAACTACTTCTGTAAAGTTTGGCAACTTCGTTAATGTATTAAGTTTATCTAAAGTTTGTTTGTGTATACGTGAATTTTTATTCCGCAAATACTCGCCACGTGTCCGACTTAACTTATTTCGCACTATCCTCCTAGAATTAAACTGAATTTATTATTGATAAGCTTCTCACTTCGTTATTGAATAGGTATGCAGTTCTAATAAAGAAAGGTTCATTATCTTTCAGTTATTGTTGAGGGTTTGAATATTGCTCGTAACCAAATGATCTATCGTTTTTTACGCAGAGGGTTGTCTATAGTTATAACCTATCAGAAGTAACTATTGCCAGGCTGAAAACTATATAGAATTAGAAGAACATAGTTACACGAAAATTTTATTGACCACTTCATTAAAGTCTTCATCGGGCGTAGGTGTGCACAGACGACAGTGTATGTCCATTCTACCTAAAGCTGCTTTTTTAACCAAATAACGAGCTTGCTTGTTTCAGGGTTTAATAATGTGTGATAATCACAGTACACGTCATGGCTGCTATCATTATAGCACATCTAGGGCTCATGAAATTTTTCATGCTCATATTAGGAATTTGTTATGGAAATTGAAAATATTTTAGTTTTATCTCTAAATCCGTTGTTGTAGGTATATAGCCAGAGTAGCATCTGTTTTAACGGCTGGATTTAGCATGATAATAGGTTACTTTGTCAGCTTGCTGAGCTGGATCCTAGATTTATTTATGACTTAGGTTATGTTAGATTTACGACAGTTTACTATCAAGTTATCACAGTATCACAACTGACATCCAAACTCACAAACAGTTGTAAATCGGCAACTACACGAGCAGAGAGATTCAAAGATGCATCAAAAGAACAATTGACGAATCTCAAACAGCCATAGCACTGTTGCTGTCCCTATTTTCCCTATTTTTATCGAAAAAACCAAAACTTATTTAGTTGTGGATTTATTATAGTCCAAAACGTCTTTTACCGACTGCACGACGAAATAACGCATCTATCTTATCCAGAACTCGAGATAGTTATCGTGAAAAACCGCCTAACCGCTGGTATCCGCTACATCTCTTGGCACCATTACACTTCTTTTTCCGAACTCGTATTGTTATAATATGTCTGCGTAGCTCATCAGTATTGGCCTGGAATTTAATCATAGATGTTTCTTCACACCATCTTCATTGGAAACTATATGCATATGAGCACATAGAACTGTATGCGAGGACGGAAAAAACAATTTCTTTTCGTTGGGCACAATCATAACCTACAAAATTTATTTACAGATTTGGATACCTAATTTGAACGACGCAAATTTTTAAATTTGAGTTAAGGTTTACGAGAACTACCATAGTAAGTGTCGGGTAATCGGGTTCTCCGGATAGTTATTCGGGTACTCGGATAGTTAATCGGGTACACGGATAGCTAATCGGGTACCCTGGTAGTTTAGTCGGGTCGGGCACCAACGTATCGATTTAGTATTCTATGCCCATGCCTAGCTGTAGTCATATTCAAAGTACAAGTTTAGAATAGAACTGACGACATCTGCTGAGACTTGTTAAAAGTAGTCCTTGAACAAATACGATTTTTCACTTTATACGGTCTCACATTTGGTGAGATTGAAAATAACCTGTTGTACTAGATTTAGCGCTTTCGTTTCGATAGATTTAATTTCTAAATACATCCCGTTACCAGAGCCACATCGGCAAACTTCTCCTTTAGGTATGGTAACATGATTATTATCAGGACAATTCTCAGGGCATTGATCCCACTCTGACTTATATCTTCCACCAATCACATAATCTGAAACACAGCAGAATATGCAGTAGTTTTTGAGTACTTTCTATGCCAACAAGGTAGTTTAATATTACCAAAATTCATCGATATGTGATGAATGAAATAGAAATAAATATAAACCATCTGTGCACCTAATGAAAATATTCAGTGCAATAGAGGTGAGAAATGGCCAAATTTTGAAGCTCGGCTAGGTTCTTCATGAACCACGTTCAGTAGTTTCGGCTGTTCTAATAATAACTCGGCTTTAAGGCTTACAATAATATAACCTAGCACTTCCTTAATATTTAAGACAACATACAAGCCAACAAAAGAGCAATTAATGCAGTTGCTTTGAAAGCTATTAAGTTTAAAATTGGCCCGACAATTCTTGACGTTGGCTGACTATTGTGGTATAGCTATGTTATAATTACGTTTTCTGATTTAGAAAAAATTTAAGCCCCACCGCGGTGTTTTCAATATACACTAGGCTCAGCCCAGTTTTTATACAAAAAAATTAGGCTCGACTGGCCTCAGTCACAAAGTTGAGCATATTCGATCCGATCCTAGAACCTAAATTCTCACCTCTAAAGCTTAACAGGTAGCGTATCGTATTAAATTGTTCCTAGTCCTTTCCCACACCGTACTGAACTATTCTAATTGTTTTCGATAAAAACTGGATTTTTCGTTGCATATCGACTAAAATAAGCTAAATAGCTAATTTTTTGTTTAGGTATAACTAACAGGGTGCTCATGGAGATGGAGATCTTCGATGGAGATCTTCATAGAGACGGAGATGAAGCGGAGTGGAGAATATTTCATTTAAGTAGAGATCGCCACTTTCCGGTGGAGAAAAATTAAAACTAACAGAATGAGCAATCATAATCCTGAGTGGAATGTTATTTTACGTTGTGACGCTTAGTTACACAGCTGACATTGACAAACGCTAATGAAGAAGAATTATGACTGCCCTGTTGATAGATTTCTGCTATGGACAACGGTGGGCTTAAGCCTACTGTACCCCATCGCCGTAGGCACCTCGAACGATAGCAGCCACAGGCCCCAAGCTTCCTGCTAAATACATCATCAGTTTAGCGCTTGAAAACGCACTAGGACTAAATATAAGACCTCTCTAGTTTTTATTCATGATACAACGTTCTTATACCAAGCGATTCGACCAGATACATCTCCACAACCTCGGGCCTGTGGCTTGTCTTTACTTAGCTATCAGGCGAGACAAACTATGGTGATGCGGTATGCAGTGAGCACGCCCACCGTGGGCCATAGTAGAGCAAAAAAGCACGATAGAGACAACGTCTTACACCTCTATTTAATAGTTTACATTGTTCGAGCGTTTAATTGTATGTAAAACGCAAAAAGTTTCAATTCATGGGCCCTCGGAAATCGCCATGGAATCTACATGATAGACATAGATATCTCCGCGGAGATCTTCACGAACATTTCATAGAGATGGATTGGAGATCAGATTTTTCATCTCCATGCACATGCTGACTCCTATACATGGTGCTAGAGTTTGCTGCTATTATTCATTAATTAGAAATGAATGGATTCACTTGGTTTCTACGCATAATACATTTATTTTTATTTTGCAATTTGTAACAGACGTGACGGTTTAATCTTTCACGTGGAATAAAGCGGCCGAAAATAAATTTTTTTAAGTTAAAATCAGCCTTTTACTTTAACATTAACTTAGCCTTGAATCGATAAATTCAGGATCAGTAATTGTGAAAAAAATGTTTAAATTGGCACGACGCAGATGTCCTTAGCTGGCTTACATATATCAACCACTTCATAATCGATTATTATACAACGGATTACCATATGTAAATAATTTTTGGGCGAATTTAAGCTATAACAAACTGAATTGTTTTGAACCTGACTGTCGATTGTGCACTTCAACAGCCTTGCTGTTTGTGCAGTCGCATATGGACCAACCATTTTTCTCGTAGGTGGTGCGTTCTCTGTTAAGGCACAATAATGGGCACTTTGCTTCATTAGGCGGCTCTATAATCGATTATTATACAACGAATTACCATATGTAAATAATTTTTAGGCGAATTTAACCCTCTCATGCCCGTAAGGTCCAAATGGACCAAACGCACATTGCGACTCGTTGTGTTTACTGAGTTTGTCGTATATCGTAAGTTTGAACGTGTGTTGTTATTCGCTCGCATTGTGAGGTTCCATAAGGAACCGAGCAACAGCTCTCAGATAGCTCAGTGGTTTGTGTACACAAGTTTCAATCGTACGTTTCGGGTTCGATCCCTGGCGCAGGCTTGAGTTTGTCAAACATTCCACGATACTCAAATTAATTCGGGCATGAAAGGGTTAAGCTATAACAAACTGAATTGTTTTGAACCTGACTGTCGATTGTGCACTTCAACAGCTTTGCTGTTTGTGCTGTCGCATATCTACCAACCATTTTTCTCGTAGGTGGTGCGCTCCCTGTTAAGGCACAATAATGGGCACTTGGCTTCATTAGGCGGCTCTATAAAAAACAATAATATATCACTATTTGCGCACAAGCAAAATATTAATGGCTGACCGATAAATCTAAATGTCTCTACGGCTGGCATCAACCATTTATGTAATCATAAGATTATGGTTGTATTATTTGATATCAATACCATGCAACAGCTTTGACGCGAAGTTTAGCCGTTCATGTTTATAGAATCGGCACATCTCTATATAGACTACAAAAACGTTCTCAGGACTCAAATTAGGACTGTAAAGGAAGTTCCAACCCGGGAGGGTGAGCTAGATTCTGGGTCTTCGCCTAAGTTTATATATTATAGGTATTTTAAGAAATTTTCTTGGCTTTCGGGCCAAGGCTTTGTGTCAGCCGTTCGTCTCAATACATCCACTCTTGATGCCCTAAACAGTGCTATGCGCAGTACAATGAATGTATTACAATGTCATTTATCTTATTTCAAGTTAAAATTATCATTATCACATTATTTATATATACAAGAATTATTGAACTGACAGTGATAACTCCACAGTGCGAATTAACCCAATTCTTATTAGATCGAATACCGTTTGGTATGTACACTACGTGTATGCAGATATTAATTCAGCATTAAAACAGTAATCCCTTTTTGAGTGTTAGCACAAATGCTAACGTGGACATTACCATATCAGAACATGCCCTGAAAATGACTATCGACGACAGGCAGTTACTCGCTGATAACAGGTACCAAACAACAGAAATTTAACAAAATGTAATTTGCATTATATGATTAAGTAAATTTGTCCAAGATAGATCATGCTGTTGGCTATTTGCAAAATCAATTAAACGTATCCTTTACTGCAATATCTATAAGTCGAGAGCGGGCATAGGCGGAATACCCTAAGTTTTTTTATCATTGAATGTGATCATAGAATGGCACATACAAGTAAATTTATTAACCCGTATCTTCTTTTGGGATTGGTTGGAACAATTTGGATAGAACATTCATAGGACATACACCTTTAGATAGAAAGCTGGCGAAATAAAACAACAATGTCCCCACTATAGAAAAGCTTGTGATTTTGGGTAATCTGGTTAATTTTGCTGTTGTCAAATATTACTTAGAAATGGTTGCTGAGTTAAGATAAATGTTTTCGGTACATTTTACATTGCTAACCCAACGGTAACCGCACAGCTTCTAATCATGTTATTCGTATATGTTACATGTTATCAAATTGTTGTTGAGGAAATGTACCGTGTATTCACGTGCTAATTGAGCTTGTTGCGGGGTGTGCGTGTCTTCGTGTGTTGGTGTGCGTTCGGTTGGCGAAGTCCACTAAGGAATCCAGCAAACACCTACTAAAAAGCGTAGTAAATAGGCTACGAGTGTCGCAGTCAAACACTCCGTGACCAATCCACTGCTGCAGTGAAGCTAGCTAAAAAGGCCTCCTGCGGACAATACGAGTAGCTATTAAATCGGTCAGTTCAAATAATTCTTGTATATATAAATAATGTGATAATGATAATTTTAACTTGAAATAAGATAAATGACATTGTAATACATTGTACTACACATAGCACTGTTTCGCGTAGAGATCGATGTATTGAGACGAACGGCTGACACAAAGCCTTGGCCCGAAAGCCGAGAAAATTTCTTGAAATCCTATAATATATAAACTTAGGCGAAGACCCAAATCTAGCTCACCCTCCCGGGTTGGAACTTCCTTTACAGTCCTAATTTTGAGATCCTGAGAACGTTTTTGTAGTCTCTGTAATGTGCCGATTCTATAAACATGAACAGTAAAACTTTCGCGTCAAAGCTGTTGCATGGTATTGATATCAAATAATACAACCATAATCTTATGATTACGTGAATGGTTGATGCCAGCCGTAGAGACATTTTCATTTATTTGAGTCAGCCATTAATATTTTGCTTGTGCGCAAATAGTGATATATTATTGTTTTTTCTGGAGCCGTGTTAATGAAGCCAAGTGCCCATTTGTTGTATTTACCTCAACAGGGAGCGCACCACCCTACGAGAAAAATGGTTGGTAGATATGCGACAGCACGAACAGCAAAGCTGTTGAAGTGCACAATCGACAGTCAGGTTCAAAACAATTCAGTTTGTTATAGCTTTAACCCTTTCATGCCCAAATTAATTTAAGTATCAGTGGAATGTTTGACAAACTCAAGCCTGCGCCGGGGATCAAACCCAAAACGTACGATTGAAACTTGCGTACACAAATCATTGAGCTATCTAGGAGCTGTTGCTCGGTTCCTTATGGAACTTCACAACGCATGCGAATAACAACGCACGTGCAAACTTTCAATCTAAGGCGAACTCAGTAAACACAACGAGTCGCAATGTGCGTTTGGTCCATTTGGACCTTACGGCGCATTTGAGGGTTAATTTGGCCTAAAATTTATTTACATATGGTAATTCGTTGTATGATAATGGATTATCGAGCCGCCTAATGAAGCAGAATATCCATTCTTGTGCCTTAACCGAAAAAGCACCACCTACGAGAAAAATCGTTGGTCCATATGCGACTGCACAAACAGCAAAACTATAGAATACCGCGAATCGACAGTCAGGTTCAAAACAATTCGGTTTGTGACGGTTTAAATTCGCCCAAAATTTATTTACATATGGTAATCCGTTGTATAATAATGGATTATGAAGTGGTTGATATATGTAAGCCAGCTAAGGACATCTGCGTCGTGCCAATTTTAAACATTTTTTTACCGCGATTACTTGATCCTGAATTTATCGCATTCAAGGCTAAGTTAATGTTAAAGTAAAAGGCTGATTTTAACTTAAAAAAATTTGTTTTCGGCCACTTTATTCCACGTGAAAGATTAAAATTCGTCACGTCTGTTACAATTTGCAAAATAAAAATAAATGTATTATGCGTAGAAACCAAGTGAATCCATTCATTTCTAATTAATGGATGATAGCAGCAAACTCTAGCACCATGTATCAGAGTCAGCATGTGCATGAAGATGAAATAAATATCCAATCCATCTCTATGAAATGTTGGTGAAGATCTCCGCCGAAATATCTATGTCTATCATGTAGATTCCATGGCGATTTCCAAGAGCCAATGAATTGAAACTTTTGCGTTTTACATACAATTAAACGCTCGAACAATGTAAACTATTAAATAGAGGTGTAAGACGTTGTCTCTATCGTGCTTTTTTGCTCTACTATGGGGCCACGGTGGGCGTGCTCACTGCATACCGCATCACCATAGTTTGTCTCGCCTGATAGCTAAGTAAAGACAAGCCACAGGCCCGAGGGTTTGGTAAGATGTATCTGGTCGAATCGCTTGGTATAAGAACGTTGTATCATGAATAAAAACTAGAGAGGTCTTATATTTAGTCCTAGTGCTTTTTCAAGACGCTAAACTGATGATGTATTTAGCAGGAAGCTTGGGGCCTGTGGCTGCTATAGTTCGAGGTGCCTACGGCGATGGGGTACAGTAGGCTTAAGCCCACCGGTTGTCCATAGCAGAAATCTATCAACAGGGCCATTCATAATTCTTCTTCATTAGCGTTTGTCAATGTCAGCTGTGTAACTAAGCGTCACAACGTAAAATAACATTCCACTCAGGATTATGATCGCTCATTCTGTTAGTTTTAATTTTTTCTCCACCGGAAAGTGGCGATTATCTACTTAAATGAAATATTCTCCACTCCGCTTCATCTCCGTCTCTATGAAGATCTCCATCGAAGATCTCCATTTCCATGAGCACTCTCATAGGTATAGCTAAACAACAAATTAGCCATTTAGCGTATCTTAGTCGATATGCAGCGCAAAGTCTAGTTTTTACTAAAAAACAGCCTAGTTCAGTTCGGCGTAGGAAAATTCTACGAAAAATTTTGATACGATATGCTGCCTGTTAAGCTTTAAAGGTGAGAATTTAGGTTCTAGGATCGGATCGAATATGCTCAACTTTGTGACTGAGGCCAGTCGAGCCTAATTTTTTGTATAAAAACTGGGCTGAGCCTAGTGTATATTGAAAACACCGCGGTGGGGCTTAAATTTTTTCTAAATCAGAAAACGTAATTATAACATAGCTATACCACAATAGTCAGCCAACGTCAAGAATTGTCGGGCCAATTTTAAACTTAATAGCTTTCAAAGCAACTGCATTAATTGCTCTTTTGTTGGCTTGTATGTTGTCTTAAATATTAAGGAAGTGCTAGGTTATATTATTGTAAGCCTTAAAGCCGAGTTATTATTAGAACAGCCGAAACTACTGAACGTGGTTCATGAAGAACCTAGCCGAGCTTCAAAATTTGGCCATTTCTCACCTCTATTGCACTGAATATTTTCATTAGGTGCACAGATGGTTTATATTTATTTCTATTTCATTCATCACATATCGATGAATTTTGGTAATATTAAACTACCTTGTTGGCATAGAAAGTACTCAAAAACTACTGCATATTCTGCTGTGTTTCAGATTATGTGATTGGTGGAAGATATAAGTCAGGGTGGGATCAATGCCCCTAGAATTGTCCTGATAATAATCATGTTACCATACCTAAAGGAGAAGTTTGCCGATGTGGCTGAAGTGGCGCAACTTATTTAGAAATTAAATCTATCGAAACGAAAGCGCTAAATCTAGTACAACAGGTTATTTTCAATCTCACCAAATGTGAGACCGTATAAAGTGAAAAATCGTATTTGTTCAAGGACTACTTTTAACAAGTCTCAGCAGATGTCGTCAGTTCTATTCTAAACTTGTACTTTGAATATGACTACAGCTAGGGCATGGGCATAGAATACTAAATCGTTGGGCTCCGACCCGACTAAACTACCAGGGTACCCGATCATGTTCTGTGTACCCTATTAACTATCCGAGTACCCGAATAACTATCCGGAGAACCCGATTACCCGACACTTACTATGGTAGTTCTCGTAAACCTTAACTCAAATTTAAAAATTTGCGTCGTTCAAATTAGGTATCCAAATCTGTAAATAAGATTTTGTATCATTTATGATTGTTACCCAACGAAAAGAAATTGTTTTTTCCGTCCTCGCATACAGTTCTATGTGCTCATATGCATATAGTTTCCAATGAAGATGGTGTGGTAAGAAACATCTATGATAAAGCGCAGGCCAATACTGATGAGCTACGCAGACATATTATAACAATACGAGTTCGGGAAAAAGAAGTGTAATGGTGCCAAGAGATGTAGCGGATACCAGCGGTTAGGCGGTTTTTCACGATAACTATCTCGAGTTTTGGATAAGATAGATGCGTTATTTCGTCGTGCAGTCGGTAAAAGACGTTTTGGACTATAATAAATCCACAACTAAATAAGTTTTGGTTTTTTCGATAAAAATAGGGAAAATAGGGACAGCAACAGTGCTATGGCTGTTTGGTTCGTCAATTGTTCTTTTGATGCATCTTTGAATCTCTCTGCTCGTGTAGTTGCCGATTTTCAACTGTTTGTGAGTTTGGATGTCAGTTGTGATACTGTGATAACTTGATAGTAAACTGTCGTAAATCTAACATAACCTAAGTCATAAATAAATCTAGGATCCAGCTCAGCAAGCTGACAAAGTAACCTATTATCATGCTAAATCCAGCCGTTAAAACAGATGCTACTCTGGCTATATACCTACAACAACGGATTTAGAGATAAAAACTAAAATATTTCAATTTTCATAACAAATTCCTAATATGAGCATGAAAAATTTCATGAGCCCTAGATGTGCTATAATGATAGCAGCCATGACGTTTACTATTATACTTATCACACATTATTAAACCCTGAAACAAGCAAGCTCGTTATTTGGTTAAAAAAGCAGCTTTAGGTAGAATGGACATACACTGTCGTCTGTGCACACCTACGCCCGATGAAGACTTTAATGAAGTGGTCAATAAAATTTTCGTGTAACTATGTTCTTCTAATTCTATATAGTTTTCAGCCTGGCAATAGTTACTTCTGATAGGTTATAACTATAGACAACCTTGTGCGTAAAAAACGATAGATCATTTGGTTACGAGCAATATTCAAACCCTACAACAATAACTGAAAGATAATGAACCTTTCTTTATTAGAACTGCATACCTATTCAATAACGAAGTGAGAAGCTTATCAATAATAAATTCAGTTTAATTCTAGGAGGATAGTGCGAAATAGCTAAGTCGGACACGTGGCGAGTATTTGCGGAATAAAAATTCACGTATACACAAACAAACTTTAGATAAACTTAATACATTAACGAAGTTGCCAAACTTTACAGAAATCATTTTTGAGATGCAAAAACATATGTAATTAGTGATCTACTTGGACAAGAACGATTTAATGGAAGCTGTAAAAGTCAAAACTATTTTGTTCTTTGATTTAAAATTAGATTTTGTTCATTAGATTCTATTTGTAAACGCCTCTATCCGCGAGATTCCGACTATTTAGATAAAACCAATGAGACCTTTGAAACGAAACGAAAAAATGATAAAAACCAAACAGTAGCTTATATATTTCCAAAAGGCTTAAAGGCTGGATTTTTTCTTAAACAGGAGAAAGAGTTGGATCTTGGAATTTGGTCATATCTTGAGGCCCAACGGAACGTTTTGTATTTACATATATATAGTAGACACAGTCCTCGATTTCCCTTAAGACCTCAAAAGGAATGCTGCTAAGCTTCAGTGTGTGGTTGAACTTGGCTTTGCGGCTCTTGGTCATAAATTTTCTGCATGAATCTGTTTGTAATACTCCAACAGCATATAATGTCCACTTATAATACCTGAATCCGGCCCCCGCCCTAAAGCGTACCATACAAAATTGTATTGTGTATATTATGACACTGCTTCACGCATACGAGACAGATCTAGGTGCAGATTAGGCAAAAGTGTGGTGCACATTGCGGGCGAGTCCTTACAAAATAAAGCTATAAAAAATAAGATAAAAACATATCAAAAAACAAATAATATGTCCGGGTTCAGGAAGATTTTACCAATTCTAATGATACCGAAAACTGGTCAAATATCATATACTGTAGGCTAAAAAAGAAAATATAATACCCCTAAACGTCGTCACACTTTAATATTCGACATGTCAAATAACTAGCAGCCCTGTGCGCCTGCCAAACCTTTTAATCGAAATAATTAAATAATGATAAAGATCACGGCTAGTGCTTTGATAGTGATGTTAAAATGATGAAATAACTTTATTTAACGTCGTAATGCTGCAAATTAACAAACAGAGTTGTTGCAATTTAGGGGTGGGTCACAATAGGCCCACCTACTATGCAAACGGTGTACAACACCCTGATGTTGTTGTTGCGTTAGCTCGATGCTTGAGCGTCTCATTTACAACGTATTGATCGTGGGTTATGCCCAAACCTTTCGTCAAATAGTATGCCACATAAAGATGTTTATTGTTAAGATAGAAAGCATATACATTGTAAGGCACCGGTTTCCCCCTAGAAGCTTCGCAGTCACCCTTTTTGTGCCAAGCGCCTATTTATCCTGGCAGGTGGCCTGATAATCCCTCTGCTAACCCGGCTATCCCAATCGTCCCGTGTCCTTGGAGCTTAAAGTATGTATAGAAGAGTTTAGAGCATAAATGCCTTTTGCCAATTGTATCCAATTTGCCCCAATTTTACCTCAATTTTTGTGCATTTAACATAATTTTTTGGCCAACTCAAACTGGTAGGTGGCCTGACTCCCTAGTGGGCGAGGCTGCCTTTCCTCTGGTCGTTGAAGTTTGGATAATTATTAAAGCATAAATGCTGACGCTTCTAGGGTTAAGGGGTAGCTGGGGGAAGGAGGAACAGAGGCCTGGTGGAGGTCGTCAGAGAAGATATACATTTCCCCACACGTTTGACGGGAGGCAATGCCTTCTGTGAAGGAAGATGTTGTGTGCCATAGTGCGTAGCGTGGTACCCTCATAGGGTAAATCAGTGATCTAGGTGGGGGAGTCCGGCGCTCTAGGGGTAGCCCTTTCAGTTGCTTTGCCCGGTACGGATTATAGTTGTGAGCAACTTAAGTAGGTTCCCGCTCTTGGCACTACGGGATCCGCCCATGTGAGATTTTCATTCAAAAAAAGTGATTTTAGTCTAAATAAATCCCAGAAACGGAATATTGCTCTGGCCCTTTTCTTTCAGGGAATATGTCGTTTGAAGTCAACATAAACGTTACGAGAAGTTCAGCTTCCACAATGAAGCTTGTTCTTAATTTGAAATCACGTATTGAAGAAAGGGTTGCGGGTTGCTGGAGTTTGTATAAATCCAAGTCACGATGATAAATGTTTTGCTTCCCGAAGCTGGTGTACACAACTTCATGAAGTGGCACCTTTGTTGCTGACCTTTGTGGATATATTACAGAAAACAAATTGTAAAAAAATATATTGGTAACGTAGTCGATATGATACATGTATAACACGTCATAAAATTTTAAAAATATTTACTAGTTTTCACATAGTGGACAGGAGTACCCACTTTATTAAACTTTGTGCAATACGATCTTGCAACGCATCAAAAATGTTTAAAATACTTTAACTTATGCATGCTCAAAGCTAAATGTACCAGAGTGTACGGGTCCTCTGGTGAGGGTCTTCCTTCGACCTCACCCAGTGTGGGGACCAGGCACTGGTTGAGAGGGAGAGTGGCGGCACTTCAGGTGCCGCTGAGGGGAGGGGGTGTTTGACGCCTACAGCGGCGCGTCAGATGGTAATAGTATATTCTATAGACAAACACCAATTACTCCCAGCGTAATGTTTGCGACAATTTAGCTTCAACACTTCACTAAACAAATTTAACTGCAATTGTAAACAGCTGAAGATCGAGATCCGTTCGTTTATTGCACAACGGGGCACGATTATAGAAAGTTGATAACTAGCATGTTCCCACGTTGCTTTGGGTTCTGAGTTTAATTATAAAATAGTAAAAGTTACACTAGCTGATCCTTTTCTGAGTGTTGAACTGTATTAATATTCTTGATTGCCTGCGAATGCTGACCGAGACATAAGTAATATGTTACTGAATCTGAAGTATTTGTTATTAAAACTGCAGGAAGTTCCATCAAAACCGAACGTGATGTTTACACTTCTTATTCTTATTTTTGTCACATGTTTGGATGATTAAATCTTTATAATATCTTTAGATCTATTGATAAAAAATTTCTTTTTTACGCCGTTAGTATTTCCCAATAGTACCTTTGGTTTTTTCTAAAATGTATTTACTTAGCTACAATTTGTTGAAGCCATTTTCTTTAACTTGCGTTAAGATAATTGGATAATTGACTTGGATCTAGTTGGTGTCGGGGGTCTAGTCGGCTACCAGGGGTCCCGGCGGTTTAATTTCCAAAATTTTAGTTTTAAAAATACTTTTTTCACTAAATCACTTGTTATATGGGTCCTTATCTAAATTAAGTTTCAAAAGTTTAAAATTTATAAATTTTTATTTACCTAATTTACATATTTCGTTTTTCGTTTCATTCACTAGCTATGTCTATTTTTGAGTTGTTTTCAATTATATGTGTAGTCTTGACTATGTGCTCATGGAGGCAGCGGCACGAGAACTTAACAGTTCATACTGTTTAAAGTCGTTTTACCATTAGTTCCTGGTTACATAGCTAATAAGGCTATCTTTGTTATATTAATATTTTGTGGCTTACTGCTAGTTTTATGTTTTCTGGTTTATACTCAGTGAAATCGGAAGCTTATGGGACCTATGATTGGATGAACTGACGTCAGCTTAGCCTACTTTTTATAGTTGTATTAGCCAGGACGCAAAGGGTTTTGTGTACCGGTTGAATATCCGCTGCAAGTGTTCTGAATTCCGGTGATTGAAGAAGCTTATACTCGGCTTCTTCTACATACTTATACACGTGAGGAAACGTTTATATTCGGGTTTCCGGCATTACGAATCTTGATTATTTGGTTATTGTTTTGAGCGCGCAAAGAAGGCGCAAAGATATAAGCTTTGGCTGTGGCAGAGTAGCATATGTAGAAGAACAGGCCAGGATTCGAAAACTTGGAAGGACGTTGTGAATTTTATAATGTGGACAAGCAAGCATCGAGTAGTCGTGAGTAACAACAACAATATTTATTTATAAAGTACACATTATAAGCATACAATAATTAAATAAAAGGTAAATTAGAAAGGGTTTAATCCACTTAGATCTGACTATAGGTTTCGGGCGTAGCACAAAAATGATTTAAGTCAACTTTTTTCAGTAAATTTCTGAATGCTTTGTGACTTGACGCCTGTATGAGTGGCTTGTCATCAATGTATTCAGCCAATAAATTCAATGCATAAATAACAGGAACAGAGAAGTGTGTTTCAATATATTGGTTCTAAACTTCTTTTCTTACGAGTTTTTTGGAGTGACCTCTAGTGTGTACAAAGTCAGATAGAGCAAATAATTCTCTGCAAGCATCAACATTATTGTGTAACCATTTATAAACCATAATAAGGTCAATATGTAGGCGGCGCAGTTCTAAAGGTTCGAGGCTTAATTGCGTAGTCTTTCGTTGTAGGGAGCATGCTCCACCGATTACGATCGTATAAACGGCGAGTAAAATACGTAACGCTGGATGCGTTCAATTTTATCAACATCGCTTAGGTAGCACGGAGATCAAACTTGGGAGGCATATTCTAATTGTGGTCTAACGTAAGTTATGTAGGCCCGTACTAGGGTCTCACAGTCTGGTGTGAAAAAGCAGCGAAATAAAATATTTATAACTTTATATGCTTTTGGGACAAGCATGACACAATGTGCATTAGTTTTTATCGTCTTTTCAACAATAACACCTTGGTCTCTACATTGACTAACCGCAGAAATTTTTTCACCATTTAAACGAGTCTTTCTATTCTTGATTCCGATTTTCCCACGCGCAAAAAATAACATTTGGGTGACGAAATTGGGAGCTGCCACTTCCGTGACCATTCTTCAATGCAGTGTAAAGCATTTTGTAAACATTTGCTTTGCATTTCAAAATTGGTTGGGGAACAATACACATATAATTTGACATCATCAGCAAAAATTTTACAGTTTACATTATACAATTCATTTACAACATCATTTATATACAACAAAAATAGAGTTGGTCCAAGGATACTTCCTTGCGGTACACCCGAAGTCACTGGGAAGTACGACGAAGAAGAGCTATTCATTTTGACGCGAAATTTCCTATTGCTCAAAAAGGCTGTGAGCCTCGTTTTCAGTTGGTTTGTTATACCAAAAGATGTCAGTTTATAAACTAATTTCGAGTGAGATACAATGTCAAACGCTTTCGCAAAATCAATATAAATAACATCCACAAAATTTCCTAAATCTAACGACATACACCAATCATTTATGCACTCAAGTAGTTGAGTACATGTTGATCTTTTTGCTAGAAAACCATGCTGTTCCGTAGAAATAAGGTTGTGTACGCTTAAATGATTTAGTATACTATCATTCAGAT
>JASANE010016027.1:0-47807 GCA_030248225.1 Trileptium ribeirensis | reverse complement strand
GAATCATCTACATGACTGGGAGACCAATTCTTATGGGGGACCGATTTTCATAGAGGGGACCGATTTTCATAAAGGGGACCGATTTTCATAGAATAGGACCATTAAAAATGGTCCGGGGGACCGATTTTAATGACATTTTTCATAAAAATCGGTCCTGGGGACAGATTTTTATGGGGGACCGATTTTCACGCCACACCGGAATCGAAGTTCCAGTTTCATGTCTTCTGCATATGTGCTTGAGGAAATTTGTAATGGAATTTTTTTGTTTTATAACTCTAAAGTTAGCTAACAAATTAACCCATAATTGAAGCATTATTCTTGGATATACATGTATAATATGAAACAAAACTGTCGATTAAACCACATCTACTAAACAGTTTAACCGGCACAGAGATAACGCTAGCCAATCAAACACTAAATGCTGTTTAGTCCAGAAATTGTTTGCTAGGCCATTGCCCAAAGCAAATACAGCTAATTATTGTATCTTTGTCAGTTACTTGTCATATGCCCGTGAGACTACGTATTTAATTACGTATGTCATTGAAGTATTAAAGTTTGGTGAAAATTGTGTAATGCTAGTAATTTGTCAGCGACGGAAAACGGGTGAGCATTGTTGTACAAACTCAGCTTACTGAGTACCCATCAAAAGCACAGATTGACAAAAATGTTCCACGACGCTCAGTTGGTAAAACTAATTTATATGCCCATCGTTCAATAGCTCATTAGTACAAAAAAGAGGCTCATTAGTACTCTTAGTTTTATTTTACCTTATGAAGAAGACCATGTTTCGGTTCCGGCTAATATTGCAATTCTTGATTGCGGTTACTCATTGCTTAATTGTTATTTGTATAGGTAGTCACCGTAAATGTGCTTCAAAGTGACTGAAGCATAATTGCTATTTGCATAAAGCATCGCTGTATGTGATTTTTCGCTTTAGGTACACCTGCATTGATTTTTTGTCTTAAAACTACTGTAACAGCTATTTGTATTGCATCACTGTAAATTTTGATTTAATTAAATCATGACCACCGGCCTGGAATTCATTCAAATACCTTAACGGCTATTAGTGTAAATGTTTACTTATGCTGAAGGACAGATTTTCCGTGACAGTGATGTTTAGTTTTTTCGGTATATTATCTAAAGCTGTAATACAATATGAAAACGAAAACGCATTCACCCGCAGTTACGATTACGTCGTCGCGTTTGTGATAGTGAATATACGTGCGACTTTATTGGGCTAAAATACACTGAGAGTCAAATTCTTTAATCAGTTAGCTAAAATCATTTCATGCTATGTATATTTAGTTTAAAAATTATTTATGTTCAGCTTTCCATACGTGTGCTCGTCCACTGAATATATTATAGGTATGTACTTGTGTCATAATTATATCATAGAAGTTCAAGGTTCGTGGGTGCAGTGACGGTAGATGGTCAGGGGTGGGTAGGGCAGGAGGGTCCAGCGCAAAAATTCGTGGAAGCGTATAATTATTCCTTATTCTGCAAAATTTTCTTGCCAATTTTTCCCAGGTTTTGTTGAAATATTCACCAATGCCCTTTTCCACAATTTTTGCTACGCTTTGCGCTACACGGTACCGTGAGAAGCATTGGCGATGGTAGCGTCTTTGCCCTCCTTGGACACCTAAGCTTTGATAATATACTGTTCTGCAGTAGTAAGTTTTTCTGTAAGTTAACTGATGTTCTGCACACATCGTGAGCTGAAATGAATTTCTGCAACTGTTTTAGGCTGGTGACCGTTCACTTGCGAGTGTTATTGCTCACGAAATAAGTCACAGCTGGACGGGTAATCTTGCAACGAACAGTACATTTGAACATTTTTGGTAAATATTTCAGTTTTACGTTCCTGTTTTAAAATTTTGTTATAAATTTTTTTTTACTAATTTGGTACCCTTCTATTTCTGCTAGGCTCTAATATCAGGCCGACGATGTATGTGAGTTTTCAGTCCAGATAACCATGTAGAATCCTCAGTAGGATAACGGTGTCGGGAAGGAAATTATTTTGTAGCATGACAAATTACAATGTAACGCTCTTCTGAACTACTGATTAAATATGTCTTTACATTGTGAAAAGTACTATATCCCTTGAGTAAAAGGTCCCAATGTCAGTGAAAGTACTTTTCTCAATGTGGATTCTGAATTTTCTCGTTTTAAAAAGGAATTATGAT
Source organism: Trileptium ribeirensis (assembly GCA_030248225.1). Classification (NCBI taxonomy): domain Eukaryota; kingdom Metazoa; phylum Nematoda; class Enoplea; order Enoplida; family Thoracostomopsidae; genus Trileptium; species Trileptium ribeirensis. The sequence goes on along the minus strand of JASANE010016027.1, from coordinate 45,624 downwards.
TGGTCACAGCACAACTTCCTGTTTCTGCTATTTAATTAGTTAATGCTTCAAAAATAAAGAAATCTTATTGAATTTTGAATTATTCCACAATTTTGTTTTCGAACGTGCATTAATATAATCTAGTACATACATATTGAGAACCATTTACGTTAATTGCAATGGGAAACAGTGTACTCAAAAATATAGAGTTTTGATGACAATTGGACAATCTCTTGTAAGTTAACACGTTTGGTCTTTTGTGGATTTGAAAAAGGTTTAGTTAAAAATCACTCAAAAAAGTGAGCCATGCACACGTTGTCAAATTGATGGCTATAGCTACATTATACCTTTATGAAAATCAAAATTGTTTCTTCATATTGTTTATCCAATCTTTGTAGCTATTCATAATTTGCGCGTTAGCTGACGTGAACGCTTGCGGTTAACAAACTTAGAGCTTAATCTGGGGAAGTAATAATACAAATTGTTGAACTGCCGAAAAGCGAAATACAAATATCGTAAATCCAGACGTGATATTTCGACAAACAGTAATATTTATTTGGTGGTGATTTTGACACTGCGAATTCCATCTCTCTGGTTATTCTCTCTGCGTCAGGGTTGTCACAAATGGAAAATTGGAAGCGAGGGTGGAAAAGTGATAAATTTGCAATGGAGATCCAGAAATCTCTAAGGAAATGGGAAAATTATTGTACACTAGAATTTAAGTTTTATTTGTCTGTATTGCTACAGCTAAGAAATCATAAACAAATTCTATACAGAATTATTTCATTGCGAACTGCAACTTTGCTATAAATTTAGAAATATTTTCAGTTTAGTTGTTAATCTTACAGCTACAGAAATCTATTTTGGCATTTTGGTACATAGTGAACATGAAAAAATTATTTTCTAAAAACGAGAAATGTGATAATAAAAATGGAAACTGGAAACCGAAAAATTGAAACAGTGTACGTATGTATGTGTTGGATTTCTCAAATATCAGATTTGTTCCATTTTATGCCAGCATACTTCAGCTATGTTTGCGTTGCGAGTTTATGCAAAATTTTATTACAATTACATAAAAATGTTAAGTAGTTTTTAAATTCACAATGGATTCCATGCGTTTCATAAAGAACTCATGAAAACGTCACCATGCCGGTATTATCTATTCATCTTGTAAGGCGACTGTCAATTAGGTGAGTTGTACTAGTGTGGTCGTCGAGTACTATAGTTTAGTTGAAGAAGAAACGGTCAAAATTGCGCTTAATCTAATTCAATCTAAACTTGATTAAGTTCAGTAGACTTAGTTATACTTTTTTCTTGCCATAAATGTACATCTCCAATTGACAGGTATTACCTTTGTGTCTGTAGCGTAACTATAGTTATTGAACCGCAAGTATTATCGGGTAGTTGTTAAAATATTGTTTAGGCTCAATGAAGGTCATACAATGTATCTTGAATTACTTGTTTGCGGCCGTCTTGCCAAATCTGAACAGTATCGTCAGTTTCTTGCATTTAATGACTGGAAATCGCTTCAAGAAGCAGTAAGTTTGGTTGTGTGTATTACAAAAATGTAAAAATAACAATTCTCATTCTCTAGTTTGGGAAATCGTGTACATAGAAAGCGTCGAGGAAAGCCTAGAAACGCTAAACTTGAAAACGTATGATGCATAGTGTTGAGGGTTGTGTTTAAGCGTGCTAAAGTTTTCATTTTGTCCCACCAGAACGGATATAAATATTAAAATTATAATAACGGTAGAGTATTAATCCCTACCACCCCAACCCATAATGTATTACTATACACCATTACCGAAACACATTTTACATCATATATACATTATCGAAATAAATTTATAAACATACCGTTCCATTATTATTGTTGTGTAAACCACTTGTGTTGTGTGTCGTAACACTTTCAGTATGTTGTACAGCGTGTGATTTACATTTCGATGCTGAAGTCATTAAAATTGAATTTTGTGCAGAGAGTACAATATTCGGCGGATACGCACCAGAATTGACTTTTGCCTTTAAAGCCAGCTAGTGAAAATCGAGAAAGGGCCATTTCAGGCTTTGCTATACTCTATGCTTTATTTTTTTACATTTTTTCCAAATCTCAAGTACAATGTTTTTGTGACACATGTTATAAGCTTAATTTCCAAATTATGCCATGTCAGGCTACTCTACAGTGGGCGAGATAGAGACCACGAGGAAGTTCTAGCTCGGCCTGGGATTTGGGCGGTACCCTCAGGTCACGCCCTCACGTACATTTTGAATTTCCTCCGGGTCAACTCCCAGCATGAACAGATTTTTAGGTGGCATCAAAAACGATCGCCCTAACGAAAAACGGCCATGCAAAACTCAATACTTTTGCTTTTATTTTGACTGCTCGCTGCAAGATCATAAGGAAATAAATGAAGCGCGGCCTACAGAAAATTTTCGGTATGTATATAATAAATATGCAGCAAAAACGATATATCGTAAAGGTATGAAAATGCGACAAAATGCAATTGTAAGACCGGAGAAAACCTTGGACTTGGTTTCCCATGACAAATTTCCGCAGTTGTGGGTTTGAGCTACGGGGCGACTAGCCCAAAGGCTGTCATGTACTATTTTGGTACTGTGCAGAGGTCAGAAATGCTGTAGTGTTTTTGCGACGTATTGTAGGGATACGAAGATCGTTCAGACAATTTGGCAGTTTTCTCGTTAAAATTACATCTCTGTTATTGATTTTAGCTAGTTTGTCTGAATTTTTGCGTGCACCGTCCGGTGTTCACGCGCCTTACAGGACTGCACGTACATCCTCGGGTCCACGTGGTCAGCATCCAATTTTGAATAACTACTGACTTATGTAGTAATGTAGAGAAAAAAATCCACTTCCCTTTGTAACGAATACGATGGTATTCATGAAGCTCGTGAAACGAATTATGATTAACTTTATTCGCGGATTAATGGTTACTACAATTACACTCACGGACAAAAATAAGAGCATAAAAGACGAATGCGAAATGCGAACGAAAGTAAACGCACACAAAGGTTACAGTTTGCAAACGAACGTAAACGTAAAACAATTTTACATGCTTGTGCACGAATTTTTTTCGTTCGCTTATGAACCAACGTAAATTCAAAGAACTTATACAGTTCGTGTATAAACGAACGTTATGTCGTTTCTGTGTGAACTAATGTTGTTGTGTTCTTGTTTTTATGCGCTTATTTTTGTCCTTAACTATACGTTGTGATGGATACATCTTGATTTCACTGCTATAGACTACACTCCTTTCGAAAAGATCGTTCACTGCTGTTTTCTATCAAAAACATTAAAGTCGAAATGAATTTAGCATTATCGTTTTATTAAAAGTTTAACGAGCGCCGTGGTTATCCTAATCGCGGTGCCGGGGTTCGCTGCTTCAGAAAGATTATTGTATGAATATTTTGTATCAACTGGCCGCTGTGCTAAAGGCCCGACGTCGAGTTGTATTGCTGCCACACGTTTCTAATTTCATATCTTTATTTTTTGTATAATTTATAGGACTGATTTCATTTATATATTGGTGTGTGGTTCCTCGATTAGGATAACACCATATTTTTCCAAAATAGTATTATGGACTGTAACTATTTCGAATCATTTTTCATGAATAATCATTGGTTTGATTAGAAAGTAGATGTATAGAATGTATGAATTTATGCCGGTCCAAAATATTATGTAATGTGTAATATACAAGAAGCAAGTTCCAAATTTGTTTTTATCCGAAATTTATTTGTAATTGAGCGGAACGAAGCGAGGCGTTTTTTGTTTTCGTCAGAGGAGAAAATCGGCACCGTCCGTCCGTCGAACTCCTCCATAACTACTTGGCCGATTTTAATTTTCAGTATGAAAGGCCTAATATCCTACAGGTGCAATGCGCGATTAAACTTAAAATGACCCCGGCAACCATCCTATTTTGTATTGTTGGATAAAATTTGTTACAGAAAGCTTTGGTCAATTGAAATTCGACGTAAAACTATTCGCGAAGACAGCGCTCGCGGTTGAAATCTAACCATTTTGTGTTCGGGAAAATTGAAGTAAAATTACCCAAATGTTTGCGAACGAAAATTTGTCGATTTGATTGTGACGTCACTTTTGCATTAAATTTGTTCGCGAACACTGTATAATCCAAATTTAAATGATAATACATTAGGGAACAGAATTTCTGCAAACTGAAATCGCCAAAATTCTGTTCGATCATAAGGTATAATTTCTGGCGCTTGATTTGAATTTACCAATTTTCGGTTAGCGAAAAACCGAATGAAATTAAGCCTGTTTTCCGAAACAAGGGTTTGCGATTCGATATCGGTAATGACAGGATAGGATGGCTGGCGGGGTCACCTTAAGTTTACTCAAGCACAAGACATATAGTTTTTGTCAAAATTTGCTTTAGTTAACTAGTTAAGCTTGTTAGCATAATATTTTTAGCGTTTTCAAACAAATTGCTTATTTTTTAATGAATAATTAGTGTAAAGCTATTATTTTTGATAAGTTTACTACATCTCGCCGTGCTGATTATGAATCTGATGGTTACTACTATTAGAAGACGTTAAAAACATTAATTAATTAATTAAAACTAGTTAATTATTAATTATATACGTCATTTTTTGAAAATTCTCAAAATGCTCAGAAATGAAAAAATTCACAGGCGGTGCTTTCACGTCGCTGATCACGAATATGACATTATTGAAGCTCTAAACCTAGGCCGTATTATGCTAATTAGTTAAGTAAATTTTGTGCAAATTTTAAAATTGCCTCGATTGCAATTTTTTTGCGCTGGGGGGGTTTCAATGTCGCTCATCATGAATATGTGGCTTTTAAAGCTCAATGATTTTATCGTGGGTACTAATTAATTAGCTAATTAGTTGATATTACTAATTAGCAAATATTTTTAGCTAGCTAGCTTTTGGATTTGGCATAGTTGTCTAAAACGTGATCCTTATTATAAATTGATTAAATATTTAGTATACATAATTAAGATATCAAATACTTTGCCTATTGTCCGCTCACTTTTTGTAATTTATTACGTTTACTGGTATATAATATACAAGATTCAAGTTGCATTTTTTAAGAAATTTTCTACAGTCTGTTATTGATTTTACATTAGGGTAATGCATTATGTTACGTCATCGAGACCTTTTAACAGCATCCACATTATAAACAGTTTGTCGGGTGTATCTTCCCGGGTGTATGTGTCCCTTATCGAGTGAAATGTTGTCGTTAGCATTGATAATTTCAAAACATTCCAAATGAATTTTTTATCTATGTGCGATATCTAATGAGATATTTATTACCTTGTAAATACTACAAAATAAAAAGTTGATATTGCCTCGACATTTGCGGATCACTAGCTTGTAAGTAAATAGCCACATTAAGATTGATTAGCGAAAGATATAGATGTAACCAATATGACAAACTAATGTTGCGGTCAAACAACATTATATATTTAACAAGTTTTAGTACTGTGATAGAAACAGTATTAAAACGGAGAATAGTATTACATTGTCCATGCAGTCTAGTTTAACTTCGTGTTAAGACGTTACGGACACGATTGGTTTAACTTCCTCAGTATGTTGTAGATTTACACCACGTTTTTGGCAGGGTCACTGGAGCTCCGGATTTTGAAAATCGGTAACTAGAGAATCTATGTTATCGTCATGATTGACTCACCCTCAAAAGGTGTAATATGACGTTTCAAAACCGAAATGGTAGAGGTAAGGCCTAAAATAACCATGACTTCTAACACGATTATAACATGTTGAGAGCGACCTGTTCTTGGCCGCTATAAACTCTTGCTAAGGGCATTTTATAGGTAGACCATTTCGGGCACGATCACCCATACACGTGTCTTGTTATCAGCCTGGATGATGTCGACCCGGACGAGAGCTTTTCGGCGGTTCCGTATATTAAAGGATTTACCTTACTATACTACTTGGAAACAAAGGTTGGAGGACGAGGTAACACGCTGTTTCAAACGTTTGTTAAAAACATCTTTAAAATGGTATGCTAAATTGGTTTGCGCGTACTAAGATCACGGAATTTAGCTGTGGCACAAAAATCATAGTATTTTGGGGCATTGAAGCTGGGGTTGCTTACCTTTCGTGTAACCAATATTAACTTAGTGATGACTTCCCAGTTTTGATAACCTATATCACTAAACTGTTGTACTATTACATAGAATTATTACTGATTTCGTCGATTTTAGCACATCCTGGTGCACGAGTAAACATCATGACTCCACCAAACATCCTATATTGTAATTTAGCATAAATATCGGTATGGTGCACAACTGTTCGAGAACATACCGCTCTGCGGCTAAAATCTAGCCATTTCGCGTTCGCATTAATTCAAGTAAAACTGCAAAAAATAGAGAACGTAATTCTATCGAATTTGAAAATAAGCAGGTTTTGTTCGTGAACGCGGAGCTTCACTATTGTATGATCAGTGTGACGTCACTATTGCATTAAATTTCTTCGCGAACTCTAAATAATTCCATAATGCAGATTTTGTAGGCTTTATGAAACAGAATTTCTGCGTATGAAAACTCGCGAAATTTTTGTTCGAGAATGAGGTATAATTTGAAACACTTGAAATTGATTTTGCTAGTTTTCGATTAGCGAAAAACCGAATTGAATTCAACATTTTTCAGTAGCACAGTTTGGTTGTTGCAAACTAGTGTGTTTAGTGAAATCGCTGTAATTAAGTTTGCCCACGGATAATTTTGTTCATCTTTTATGCTTCTAGCAGTAAACGTTGAATGACCTGCAGTCTATACAGTTTTCAGCTAAACTATAATTCGTGGCTAGATCGTCTCCAATGTGCAGGACATACCAACCACTGAGATGGATTCTTAAAATGCCTCGGTTCATCTTCTTGCACCATAAAGTGTTATGGCTCCAAAAGTTACAAATATACTATGCTGGTATTAAATATCAACCATAGGTATGATGGTTTCAAAAATGGGACGAATTAGACCGTGCACATTATTACGCTTCTCCAAAATACCCTCCCAAAATCTTCATTTCCACTATTATATTTCGGTACAAATTCCAAGTTGTTCGACATTTACGTTATGAGCATTTATAGAGCCGCATTTGCGACTCACTTCCGATTTCCCATACTTAGCAAGTGTGCAACCCAGGCTTTTACAGCCAAGAGGAGAAGTCAGTTATAGTGCCCTTTTATAGTATAACATTACTTTTCTTATTTATATGATTTATTGCCCATTGCTTTAATAATGTTACGGATATATTTGATATTAACGATGTTGACTAAAATTTTTATGGCGCAGGTTGGTTCTTTCATGTACGCATGTCTAAAAATTTTAATGGGGTGTGCCAAAAATTTTTAATCTTCGAATTTTAGGCCAATAAGTTAAAAAGCGTCGCAGGATTCTCTAAATAGGGGAAATGTACCCAGATATTTTGACCTTCCCGGATTTTCCAGACACTTTTCTACGTTGCTAAAAATTGGGGTATGTCTCTGTTGAACTACAATATGCGGTTTTTCCGTATTTCAGCTAAAAACTCCTAAAATATTTTCAGTGCAGCTAAAATTTCTTTTGTTGACTGGACAATGTATTTCTCATTCAGTTATTCAATTATTTAATAATTTCTCACAGGTGCAGTACTATGAACAGAGAGTTCAACTGTTCGGACCCGGCTGATGAACAGTAGGGAATCACCCTAGGATATTTCAGTTCCCCAGTTCCATACTTGGAAAACTCCGAGGTCATGCTTCCAGATATAATTTTGGTAGTTTGTAGAAGCCAGTATTGCAGCCCATAAAATTTGAAATAATTGGGAAACTGCTATTTCAAATGTGCGTAATGGAACAAACTATTACACCCACAGTCAGTGTTACATGAATGTAGGGCTGGAACCAAAATGTGGTATATTATGTTATGGACAGCTTGGAGACGTAGCTTTGTTACTGGTTTGTCTTGTTGTTCCCCGACTCAACACTTCCTTAGCGGCTTAGCCTTGCCATTGCATCGTCTGCCGGTTCACTGGCTCTTCATTTTTGTATTTTCAGTGTTAGCTGGCTTATATATAAGATTTCTTTGGTTGTGCTTAATTACTCCATACATGGTAGCTGCAGCAGGCTATAAAGTGCATAGTGTATAATTCTGTTCTTGATTTTTTCAACCAAATATTACATAAGTGGAATTATAGATCGTTAAATGACTAGGAAGATGTGTAATAAAGATTAAATATGATAAATTAGGACTCCCGGACTGGGTTTTGTGCTTTGGGCCACGAGATATTGTCCCGCAATCGCTGAGCCAGCTGGTAAAACAGTTAGAAGCAATTATTATTGAAAAGGAGTGTCCACGAATAACTTTGCTAGCGGCAAGAAATCGTAAAAATTTCTTTTGGCCGTCTGTGGAGATTACGACTCATCACCGGATAGATGGATCTTCGCAAATTTTTGATTTGGTCACAAATTAATCTAGTCTATTTGTGCCCTTTAATTAGACACTAGACACACCATCCACTTTAATTAGACAATCATGGGTCAAGGATCACATTTTTTTAAATTTTATCATCCAGATATCTATTTTCGCGACCTACAGTAGCCGCCAAAAATCAGTGTAGCTTGCTCGCAATTTCATCGAAAGAAATTAAAAAATAGAATTTATTATCAATTTAAATAGTTTCGAACTCTCGAGCGAGCCACTCGCTGGAAATGCGGCGGTGATTTTTGGCACGTAGTGTATATCTCAAGATAGCGGACAACGCAACAAAAATACACTACAAGTTTATTGTTACGCATTGTCATGCATGTTTGCCAGCTCCCGTTTTCAAGCAATGAGACGAAGTTGAAAATACCCAGAAAAGTAATAATTTCAAAAAATTTTGCGTGTTGGGGGTGAACTGTGGGATTATAAGAGTTATTTAACCCATTAACCAAGTTTGTTTGAATGTTTAATGTCATATTGGCTATGTTATTAATCCTGCGGGACGGTATTTCGTATATTTTGATGCCAAAAATAGGTAAATTTCGCCACTTTTTCAATATACTAAACGCACTGTACTACTTTTACCTAAACTGTAATTGTGCCTTTTGACAACCCTCAAATGGTTAAGTAATTGACGTCTACAGGAAAGGCCACATATTGGTTTTCGAAGTACAAGAAACTGATTGAATATATTGAAGCAACTGACAATCACGCCAGACGTGTTCAAATCAAGACAAAAGGCCATCATGTCAGATATTAATGAGAACTACAGCAAGATGTGCCCACAAAATAGTTCAATGTGACAGACCGTCTTTAATCGGAATGGTTAATTAAAATGACCCCGAAAGAAATCAACGTTGTCTAAACAAAGCCAATACTACACAAGCGAACACTATTGGCGTCTTACCTTTGGCCTGCACTATGTTTTCAACCATGTGTTTTCACGGAAAGTTAAACGTTCGACATACGACTGCACGGACGACCGACACCGCAAAATGACACGAAGCTTGCGTCAAGTGCTACAATTGCATGGACCTTTTTGTGTGCCAATATTTCTTGTCTACTTACTGTATATCGTAATTTGTAGTGGTCCGCGTGCTCAAGCAAGTCAACTCGTGTTGACATGGCTAAAACTGATCAGAGAGGGTGACACTAGCCTTCCAACAAAACCAGTCCGGCTATAATAATTGTTATCAGATCAAGCAAGTTTAGGTCTTTTCCATCTGTCGGTGGGAGCGAACAATATTGGCGTCTTACCGGTTATATTCTCAACCGTGTTTTTCAACGTGAAGTTAAACGTTCGTCATATGACTGCACGGACGACCGGAAAATGAGATGCAACTTGCTTCAAGTGCTACAGTTGCTTTGGCCTTTCTGTGTGCCAATAGTACTTCCTGTTCAAATCGCGAGCTTATATCGATTCAACGTAGCAACCTGGACATAACCAAATAGAAGTTGATTTCATTCATCTCCTGGTGGAGGAAGCATTTATGCATATCCGATGTGTTACGAGGTGATTCGGGAAGCTCATTAAAACGACTACACCATGATCAAAATGCGCCACGACGACTTCTTTGACCTACGGAACCTATGGAATCGGTGTGCCTATGCTACGATGGCAAAACACCAAATTTGTGATAGAGATTCGAAGCCCTAATGTCCAGTTCGTCATGAAATACTGCTATAACGATGGATTTGTTCCGGTACAGCTTCGCTCTCGTCATTCTGACTCACTTCGGTTCTCTCCTTTGTACCACAGCCAAGTTTCTATTTCAGCAGAGAAGAATAAAAGTTTGATGGAATTACTTAAAATTATCCAATCCCTCCAGCGTATCGCGGGTCTGTGAAAATCTCAAGTCCGGTACAGATTTTGAATATGAAAATCCGCTGGCAGAAGATGAACAAACACATTAACTTGTGGACAAAATTTTTCAAAAAAAATTTTGTTGCTACAACATTTTGCCATCGACACGTTTTAATTTGTAAATAAAAATCTAAGCTGGAAGCACAAGAAATTCGAAATTTTGTTCTGACGTCCTGGACCGCTGAAAAGTTCTATTTGGGTGTTTTCCGGGCATGGGAAACTCATTTCCCCTATTGATTTTGCTCTGCGACCCATGAATACGGGGTATGTCGCCCCCATGGTTCAACGACCCAAAATTCCCAATTTTATTGTGGCATCCTGGGAGGCTGATAGCTTATCACTTGGGCGTTTTGGGCATGTTAAACTTATTGCCGGTGTTAGTTTTGTTCTAACTTGTGCGGTATTGTGTTATGTCCACATATAGCGTATCAACATATGCTATCGAGAGATGATTGGCTGTGCACGCAAAAGGCGTTGGTGTACCTATACCTCACTACGTTCTGCAATCTTGATAGAGTTACTAGTGAATCGTATCAACGTATGCTATCGAGAGATGATTGGGTGTGCACGCAAAAGGCGTTGGTGTACCTATACCTCACTACGTTCTGCAATCTCGATAGACTTACTAGTTATAGAAATTTTGGCTGTACCCGCACTGAAAAAATCACTTCCTCTCATCACACCGTTTACCGCAAGGTTGTAACGTCGCCATTTCTTGCTTCAAATTGTTTTAGTTCTTGTTTAAGAAGAATCGAAGAGTTGAAAATTTTTATCAGATAATAATACCCTAAACTGTAGTTGTTGCAGTAGTTGGCTTCTCTTTCGTGTGAAATGGCTGCCCGCAATACTTTTTCTCCAGCAGCATGTGAGATGAGACACCGGATTCATGCCCCTGCGTCATGATTTTTGAACCACTCCGGGAATCGGTAGGTCACTCCCGGAACACTTGATCACCCCTCAAGTACGAATGTTGTCACGCATAGTAGTTAGCTTAAACGGTTCGCACACGTGCAGCTTTAATCCTTGTCTGAGGCAGTATGGCTTAGCTTCCTGCACTCACATAATTATTGTATTTTCGTTGAAATGCTGCACAACGGAATGTGGACAAGGCTGCGAAACACCTCAAAATTGCAGCTTGTAGAATTATATGTATGATATATTGAGCTGCAGCGTTATTCTGTGAGCGTAATTCTGGTCGAAGATTTCAGGTTGGAGTAATAATATTGTCTCTGATCTGAGTCTGACAAACTCAAAGCTGGCGAATGTAACTCAGTTTTCGTATAAACATTACTTTTGACCTGGTCTAAATTATTTCCGCCAAGTACTGAAGGAGTTCCTAGTGTGAAATTTTCTTATATACGAACATTGCTTAAAATTTTACCCGCTTCGCGCAATATTTGGCTCTTTTTTCTTGCAAGTTGCAAAAGTTTATATTCAAGAAGATTTGGAATACCTGACCTGGATTTAAATTGCACTCGATATGTATTAGTTAAGATAATAGTGCTTATCAGAGCTATAATACCACATAATCCTAGTGTAATATTTCAACGTATTATGATTAACTTACATGTTAACATGCGGGGTTGTGTATATTTGTGTACAAAAATAGCTTTAATTATCAAAAAATACTTGTGGCTTTAATAAAGGAAACTGGTCCTTCTTACTGGTTTCAAAACTGTGAGGTTTTTCGTTCACAATAATACTAACTTATGCAATGTGCAACTCTAGCGGCAAATTTTCGATATATTTTAAAAGCTCAACCCTTTTTGGAAACTGTACGGAAAACCCATATGGAATTTTGGAAACCCCTTGCCTTTGTTTAAGCGGGGCTGGGATTGTTGGTGGGGTGCTTGAGTAAAATTAGGAAACTGAAAGGTGTATTGGGTAAACGTAGGTAATTTTGCTTACTATAACGATTGTGTTGACATGTAATTTATTCGGCCGGGGCATGTTCAGTGAAGTTATATTTCAAAACGCCATTTAACATTGCTGTTATGGTATTGCAAACGCCCGCTCATATACGCGTTGTGTATCTTTGGCTTGTCTTCTCTATGAAGATATAAGGACGGGACGGATAATAGTTGTTTTGCTGATGACAATAATTGGCTGTCAGCCCATAATTCATTGCGGCAAATTAACCCATTATGCTGTTTGTTGCCATTTGCGTAGTGACAGAGTTTCGGTTTCAAAGCCCCGCAATGAAAACTATACATTTATTATGCACTTACAGCACTCGCCAGAAATAACTGTCGCATTTCGATCCAGTTTGGCTTGCTCGAAATTATCAGAGTATTAAAATTCTATTTCAGAACAAACCTAATTTTTGCCCACTATTGTAGTTTCCAGTTTATAAACTCGTTGTCTAACATGCACGTTTGATTGCTCTTGTGACTACAGTTTGCTTTAAGACAATTTTTGCGTTAACTAACAGATATGCTGCTGGCAATAATTGACCGCCAGTTCATTTACAGCAATTAACCTCTTATAAGCTTGTTGCCATTTGTTATGGATGGAGTTTAGTTTATAAAGCACGGAAATAAACGAAAGTATACAGTAATGCCTTTAAGAACCTGCTTGTCGTGCACTGTAGTTTCTAAATTATAAACTCGTTGCCTAACATTCACTCTTAATTGCTTGTGAATACAATTTTGTAGTTACATATGATTTTTTGCCTGGAGTTAAACAAATATGCTGCTTGCAAAATTGACTACCAGTTCATAATTCGTTATGGCAAATTAAGCAACTATAATCCTGTTGCTGTTTGCGTAGAGACGGAGTTTAGGTTACAAAGTGCCAGAATAAAGCAAATTATACAAATGCACATATTTACAGTACTAGCCGGAAATGACTGTCGCTATACGTGCGAGGGATTGGTTCGCTCAAAATTTTGAAAGTAATTTAAATTCTCTTTTAAGACTAACATAACTTTTGTTGGGTACTGTATGTACTTTCAGGTTTATAAACTCGCTGTGTTGCACTCAGTCTAGATTGCTTGTGACTGCCATTTGTATTACAACAGGTCCCGCGATACGTTGACAAAATATGTATTTTCAGATAACATGGAAAAGTTTGTGCGATCGATGGTTGAAAATTTTGCGTTCAAAAGATTCACGACGTTAGATTGGAAGAAATATTTTCTAGAATACTTTGCGGAATTGGTAAGATTTAACAATCGTAATTATTATTTTTCAATTATACAACCTGAGCGGAATTAAAAGTAATAAAATTTTGTGGTAGCACTACTACTCAGCAGTCCTACAGACAGCATAATAAAATTAGGCCACATTGCGGTAAAGTCAGGGACTACTGTTTACACAAGTTTTGGTAGACAGCTATTATTAATTCAATAAACATTGTCCTAGCTACTGTCAGAGATATGTATAACCAACTAAAAATGTTAATTTAAATTATGATAAAAATCTTAAATGTCTTCATATGGCTGATATTTGCTTAAATCTCTCACTTTGGAAAGTTTTGCTCGAACATTGTTTGTGTAATGCCCAAGACTACTTATTACGGCAAGGGTTTTAACGAATTTGGTGTGTCATAGTGAGGCAATATATTTTATGCGCTAAAAATGCCACATTATGTTTGGTATTTTTGTACCCTAACTGTTCACTGAGATTTTGATCTAAAAAGTTGCACAAACAATTCACGTGAACTTCATAATGCTGATTGGTCACTGCTGATAATGTCGATCGTGTAAAATGTATTTTTGTTCAGGATTCAAAACGAACATTCGCTGACGTTGACTGGGATACATGGTTTTATAGTCCTGGAATGCCTCCGGTGAAGCCCAGGTATTTTCATTTTTTTTCAATATTATTGTGAAAATTCAGTTGTTGTTTACTATCAGTTTATCTAGTTTGGCTTCAGGTACTGTGCGTGCAGTAAATTCAATAATAGAAATAGTTATGTACAGCTCAGACTTCGTTGGTTATGTGTCGCCGTTCAGTAGATCTGTATTTTGCTGCGGAATATGGCACAAATTTTAGATTTAAACACTGTAGGACGCGCCGAAAATGACTGATCGAGCGAGCGAGTTTGAGCGAGTGGCTCGATCGAGATTTCGAAACTGTTTGAACTAATAATAAATTATATTTTAGAACAGATTTATTTCGAGCAAGTAATGAGCGAGCGCCAGTCATTTTTGGCAGGTAATGTATTATTGCTAATGCGTTCTGCATTCGCTGAAAATTTTGCCACATTGGCTGGTCCACAGTCCTCCAAAAAGTGGGCGGCGATAATTCGGGTACCCCATGTTCATTCTTGGGTGAAATTTTGAAGTGCTGGAGGGACGGGAATAAACTTTGTTTGAAACTGCTAAGTATTTCCATATTTTTGTGTAGTTTACTCTCGTAGAACTATTTTCAGATTTAGACAACTGAACCGCATGGATGTTACTTAATCTTCAGCCCAAAACGATAATAATAACAAGACGCGTTGCGTCTTGTCTATAATTTACTCGGGTATAACAAGACGCATTGCGAGGGTTCTAATAACTGCCAGCCCAAAAATAGGGGTTATATTAATTGCGAACTGCAGGCCAAATATATATAATCTCATAGGTATGACGTTTGTTTTAAAATAACTACGATAGTTATTTGAAATTCCACTAAAACGATTTTTACAGAAAAGAGAGATTCGCTTTCATTAAAACACGCCAAGCATGTCACTTTAGCAGTCCTCAAATTTTTGTAATAAAATAATTTCAGCGTAAAACACTTTGTTTTATTTGACGTATATAACAAAATAAAGTTTCCTGTGTATTCGCATGACCGACTATCGTTTTAACTGTAATTTTATCAACTCGAGTTATACCCCTACCAAGTTTTAATGATTTCTTTGTACTGTTGGTGTAATGTGTTTCTGTGCTTGTTGGGTTTTAAATTGAACGAAATATTGTTTAACAAATTTTTTATCAGAATTTATCAAATCATAAAACCTTTTCGAATTACACCGATGGTACTGATTTGCTCAGTATTTACAATTAGCAATTTTTGCCATTATTTATGTGAAGAACCGAATTTTATATTAGGTATGAAACACGTATTTGAAGGACTGAAAAGAGATTTTATTGCAGTTTTTGGATAATGCAGTAGAATTTATAGGTGGTTTAAGACCATGCCCTGTAAAACTTTCAATTGATTTCAATTGAATACAGTTTACTTTATTGTGATATTTTAAATACAAGCGAATTGATTTGTTACGCTATTTTGCATTGCCACTGCAATACATAGCAGTGACTTTGTGTCATCTCATCTGGTAAGTAACGTCATTCTCAAAGATTTATTACATATATTATAGATTGTTGCAAGTATTTTTGTATGCGCATATATGTCTAAGTCTGTTACTTGGAAGCGTAAGAGGAATTTATTAAGGTAAATAATGTTGAATATTAATGTGATTGGTCTAGTTTCGCAGCATAATATCTTGGTTTGGTATTTCTGTTTTGATAAAAAATTTTTGGTAGAAGATGTATATCAGTTCGTGTGGTAGTATGACATGTGTCTAGGTACATAGAACACACTTTATAAGTGACTGTGGTCTTTCGAGTGAGCATCGGTTGCTGTATTCACTAATTACACATCGTGTATCTTGCCAAAACTTAGACTGTGTAGTCTTTTAAGATATTACGCTAATCCTGGCATCATGGGTGCAGAATATTTTATCGGGGTTTTACTATTGAATTTGACGTTGGTCCAAGATTTATATTTATAACTGTCTGCGAGAGATTACCGACACCACATCATTAATCTGCTGATACCAAATGAACTGCTTCAGTAGGTCCTGCAATTGATTTGCTAATGTAAAAAATTTCTCTGAGGAAATGTTTCCTGTTTTAGATACGACGAAACATTAGTTAACGCTTGCTCTGATCTTTGCAAGCGGTGGTGTCACCTAACAAATGAAACATGTAGCAGTGTAGCTGCTAGTGATTTGCAAAATTTGATGCCAATGCAAATCGTAGAATTTTTAGCACAGCTGTTAAATGAAGTAAGTCATACATTTTTAACTGAAGTGTTGCTTTGTTATCGGCCCATATTAATAACTCAACAGATTATTGAATTACAGTCGCGACCAAAAATAAGTACAGTCAAAAACCATCGAAATCGATCGATTATTTTGCACTTATTTCTTGCCGCAAAATGTAGTCACTGCTTTAAAATTTTTTATTTATTTTTCGATAAACTGCAATAATGATTTTTTATCCCATTGGGTTAGCGTTACTTTACATTAAACATTATGGTATTGTTCTGTTATATATACATTATATTTTATCGGGGGTTCCGGCTGGCCTCCTGCAATATGGCGGATTCTCGGGGTACAGTCTGATCCTGATTTAGGAGGAATTTTATATATTATATGCATACATATTAGTATAATATGCATTCTACGACCGCGATAGGCAAAAATACCATAATTCGCTAAACTTGTACCTTGCGTTATTCGTAGTTAAAAATTTCTTAGGCTCAAACTCAATAATTTAAGGGGTGAATACTGGGGTGGCCAATATCGCTCAGCGGTCGGGCATGATGGTTAAGCGTCTCCACCCCTATAGCGAAACTCCGCGGCTGCTGCACCAAAGCGTAAGAGTTAAGCGCATATTGGAGCCGGTAGCTCAAGAGATTTTAACAGCACAGTCAGAGTTCACCAAGCATCCTCACTGTCGCCGCGTCATCGATGTGCTAGACAATATTACGAACAAAAATAAGCAGAAGCCAATTCCATGGACTCTGCTGTTGGCCGACGATGTTATGCTATTGGATGATAACAAAGCCGCCCACCAGGTGATGTTGATGCATGGATAGAGCGGCAGACAATAGTAACGTGTTAGGCTTAACGCGAAAAATACTGAGTACCTAACAAGCGTCACAAGCAGACGGGGTAAGATCCATGTGGACGGGTCCTACCTGCATACAACGGCCTTAAAGTAATTCGGGTCTACAATAAGGAAAGCTGGTATTATCACTTCTGGAACTAGTGAACTCATTCATGCAGTTGGCTTGAAATGGCGCAATGTGACAGGAGTATTTTGCAATAAGAAAATCTGCAGTCACCACACGTCTAATATCAGGAGCGTTTGGATATGTGGCTCTGATTGCTGACCTTAGAACGCAAGAAATTTCGCCGGATATCGTGCATCACACTATTTGACCAATTTCGAAAATGAAGTCACCCTGCTACGTTGCGGTGTTAATCCATTAGACAAGAATATACGCGTACTCCGCTCCGGTGACACGGCCATGTGCCCCGCGCAAATGTAGATGAACCAGCGAAAGGAGGATCAGAGCCAGCGATTTAAGCAGTCCCACTATAAAGGTCAAAAGGCAGACCGAAACAGAGGTGGATCGAAGCTTTACAGCAATACTCAAGCATGTTGTTCCCCACCCTGCCCTAACATATAATCATGTAACATACCGTCTGTAATCAGCTCCAGCAGACCTGGTAATAGCAACAGAAGAAGATAATGTGCGCGCAACGATCATATCGTGGTTCACCATGCCAAGGGGCGTATCATTTTTATCTTTATTTGGAGATATTGCCTTTTAAAATTTTTAAACATATGCAGTAAAATTTTTCACTTCATTAATAAATGAAATTTTTAAACATTACATATTATTAAGTATACCAAAGCTTTTGTCTATTTATAAAATGTTCAACGGTAATCCTACAATTGACTGAAAGATAAATGTTAAGGATAGAAAAAAGTTAGTTGGCATACGCCTTTTGGTACCGTCCACTTTTTATAGTACACGCCCTTTGACAAAGGCACGCCCATTGGCATGATCCGTTATATCAACGCGCTCTTGCAGTTTACGTCCTCTGTACAACTAAACAAGTCACAATGTAAGTTATAGATGAAACATCTACCTTTAGCACATCTAGTCATAAGCTTCTAGACGTTCCTTGGCGCTCCATAATTTCATCCAAAGTCATATCGTCTTCTTCGGTTTCGTCTGGGTCACTTTCAGTATCGTCAATTTCCACTAACGGTTCCGCAGCGCAATCAGTCATTAACTGCTCCCGCTCAGAATCTTGTGTAGGCAGCGATTCGTAGTAAGGCCAATACTCTGGAGGTATAGTGTAGGCATGGCAGAGAGCAAGCAGATCAGTCTTTTTTTGTTTAGTTATCGGCAATTTGCATTTGTAAACACGCGTAAGTGACACCGCTTGTGCGTGTCGGGTACCGACACGTTTCGGTAGTTGATACACATTCAACTCCGTATCTCGCCCGAAACTTGCTCGATGTTTGATCTCCATCGGATCGATTTTAGTGTACAGAAGATGCTTGGTAGACAACCATGGTATAGCTGGACGGGAGTTGAACATAAAACCAGCAAGGCTTTTGAAATCAATAAAATCGGAATGTTTTAGCTGTAGTACCTTGAAGTTTTTGGAAGGCCTAGCAACTTTCATCACGTTGATTCAGTCCGTCGGAATGTTAATAACTATGTCGCGAGCAGCTCGTTCGATGTTAGAATGCATTAAGTCACACTGCATATAGGTATGACCGGTTTCGAGAATTTTTTGGTGGATGACGTCAATATGGGTATTTCGAACGATGTAAAGTAGCGCTGCCGAAACATATTGGTTCCTGTTCTGCCCCATACATCCATCAGACCAAATAATGACATGCGGCGCCCTTACGTACTGGGTCAAAAACAAATACAAGCAAGTCGCGATCTCCAGCGCACCACGGTTTCCTGTGAAAAATTATTTGAAAACGATCTAATATAAAACCCTAGACGTGGGAGCGTTTGACAGCGCCAGATTACTAAATGTAACATATTCCCTACTTGGCATTAAAACATACAAACTGCGCTAGATATTTTACTACAGTCGGCGGCAAGCCGCAATAGATGTGTAACAAAACGTAATGACAGCGCCAGATTACTAAATGTAACATATTCCCTACTCGGCATTAAAACATACAAACTGTGCTAGATATTTTACTACAGTCGGCGGCAAGCCGCAATAGATGTGTATCAAAACGTAATGACAGCGCCAGATTACGTAACGTATCCCCAAATGTCAAAATAACCGCTAAATCAATTAAATATTCTGCTTTAGACAGTCTATCCCTGTATCAGTCGTTTAAATGTAAAACATGAAAGAAATAAATTGCCGTGATAAATAAACGAACCTTCAACTTCTGTCCAATAAAAGCAATACCCCATGTAGGCGCTGTAGTCGAAAACGGTGAAATTATATGTGCTTAATTTTCGTTTGTAAAACATCGTTGCAACGTTTGACTGTGGCACGTAAAGAACGCTTTGCAAGTCCATGCTGACTACGCAAAGTTTATGTGGATCAGCTTTTCCAGCTGCTTGATCATTTTCCATTGTAGCTAATGCTTGAGTTTTCCGTTCGACATGTGCTTCATATGCAGCTCGGTTCATCTCCTTTTCAGCGCCTGATAGCTTTTCGAACATGTCACATTTCTGGCATCGATCCTTCTGTGGTTTAAAAATTGAAATACGAAATCGCCTTTTTAAAATTCTCTTGTACTGTGTTTTTGACAAAACAGGACTGTAATTTTTGTCTGCACAGAACTTGACATACATTCTGTGCATATTAGCCTTTGACCGGACGTTAGGTTCTAGATATTCTCTTGTTGTCGACTTTCTGCAATAGTGACTTAATACCCGTGGAAACTGATTTACATGTTCAACTACACGAGCTTCATTTATGGCAACAAGATCATATCGCGGACCCGTTTTGTCGGGTGATTTTCTACCGGCGTACCGCCCACTGTTTGTCCGACGCTTTAATGCGTTTCGAATAAACTTTTCAGAGACATCTAATGTCTTCATAAAAAATCTCTGACATACTCGAAACAGCTTTACTTCGTTATTGATCATCATCCTGAACTGATAGTCGTTAGTAACCTTGCGCCTAGAATTGGCTGACATGATAGCTGGTTCGGAAGTTACAATCCTGTCGATGACATAGCTACGTTGCTTTTCTTGGTCTTTCATGCCCCAAAAGTCGTCGAATATTTGATGACGTATAGTGCTATTGATCTTCGCAGAGCAGTTATACGGACATTTGGAACAGTCGATGGGCTGAACAGTACGACTACGTTGGAGTTTACCACTTCGATTTACATACTGTTCACCACATGCTCGCTTCTCCTTCATCATCTGTCTAACGACTCGACGGTAAACTGGTTGCCTGGTGGCATCTTGCTTATCCGCGACAGTAATACTGCTGGACACTAGCGTAACGGAAGAACGCTTATTTTGGTTTCCAACATATTTACAAACAGCACGTATACATTTATCGTATCTTTCAAATTCAACGTCTACTTCATCGTTTCTGCCACTGGTTTCTTCGCTATCACTAGAACAACTGATATCTTCTGGCACATAATCTCCGTCACTTCCACGATCGTTATCATCGTCATTAATACCGCTATATCTATCTTCGCTTACGATACTGTCACTGCTGTCCTCTTCGTAATCGCTTCGTTTTCGTTTCAAATTGTTAAACTTTGTTGAAACTGTCGGATCGGGGACACTTGAAACCAAATTGGCAGTTAACTGTGAACCAAGTGCCGCGGCAGCATTTGTACACAGAGGTCGTGTAATGATTAAACTTGCCGGTTCAGCTGCGACAGTCAGAGTAATCGTGGCTGATATTACATTGTCCATTATCCCGTCGACTGTGATTTTAACTACAGCTTCGTCTATAGCTGCTAGAATATCGTGGTGAAGTAGCGTGGTTGATCTCAGTGCATCAAATTCTGAGATTATAGACATCTCGTTTACTTCTCCCGCGTATTTAATAGCTTCAACAACCGCTGATACATAACTCGGACGATGCGTATGGTAAAATGAAATGGGCAACGGCAAAAATGGCTTGACAGCGTTTTTCCTGACGTACCCGACAGGAACGCACTTGCTTTTGCTGGTTCTTGCTGCGAAATACTCGACAAAGACGTCGTCTTGGAATTTAGGTTTAGCGCGGGTAAAGCTAGAGTCGTCGCAGATCACTGCAGGCCACAACGGCCCATTCCTCCATGGCACCCACACAAAATCGGATTCACATGTTGGTTCCATTGTATTAACTACTAATACTAAAAATGAACCATATGTTGAACGGGTGTACCTTCAAAAAACTTATCTGACGAAAGAAAGCGTGGAAAAATCAATCAGCAGAGAAGCTTCTTAAAAGAGAACAAAAATGGAATGAATTTTTTATTTACAGTGGCGGTTTTAACCCCTTATGCATTGGTTTAATATTTTAGTTATCCGTTCAACAAAAAGTTCATGTTTAGTATTAGTTTCAAAGATCATGTTTAGTTTGCTGTAGAAGTAAGATCATCGATGACGAAGCATTGTTGGGCTCTTTCTTTAACATATGGTTGAATCCTAAAACAATATCAACCTGAGTCGATAGGTTTTACGCACTGTTAACAACAACTATTCAAATAT
Organism: Trileptium ribeirensis; assembly: GCA_030248225.1. Lineage (NCBI taxonomy): Eukaryota > Metazoa > Nematoda > Enoplea > Enoplida > Thoracostomopsidae > Trileptium > Trileptium ribeirensis. The sequence goes on along the minus strand of JASANE010016027.1, from coordinate 23,863 downwards.
TCAACGCGTCTGTTTTGCCATAATCCTACCATACGCCCATTGTGCCATCAACATAGTCATAGTCATTGCAGATATAATACGCAATGCCAAAAGGCGTACAATTATACGTCTCTTGGTCCAATATTATAACGACCACCGCCTTTTGGAATTAGTCTAATAACTTCATTAATAATGACGCTAGATATACGCCACCTGGACCAAAATAACGAGCGTAAAATTTTATACAAGTTTTTGCAAACATTATGTTTTCAACCATTTAACATATGATACGCCCCTTGGCATAGTCGAAGACGATATGTTTTGCTTCATCTGTGGTCCAAACATATGTATATAAAAACAATGATTTTCCAATACTACCAAACAAAGGAAAAGAATTAGTTCAGCAAATTGCCCTGTGAAACGTAAACAGGACACAATTTTAGTAGGAATTTTTCAACCTGATCCTGGAGAAGTTTGTTAACAAAAGAAGGCCATTGCGATAATTGTAGCAGCTGTGTTACATATCTGCGCTATATGTTACAGTTTAACCGGTCCAACTTCTTGATCTACATAAGAGTGTCGATTATTTGAAAAATACTTAGCTGTACGCTTGAATAATATAAATTTAGAAAAGCACCAGTAAGTGCGCTTGTATATATATCAGGGAGTAACCGGAATTCCGGTTCCGGTTCCGGCGAAAATCGTGTTCCGGTTCCGGCAAAGGGCAAAAACCATACCGGAACCGGAATTCCGGTTTAAAAATTTTGTTTGAAATTTTCCACGTTTTTTCTTTATTCTGTAATCCAAACATATGTAATATATATTATACAATGATCAAGCTCCAATACAACCAAGCAAAAGAAAAGATTAATTAACCAATTTGCCGTGTGAAACGTAAGTAGGGCACATAATTTGAGCAGGAATTTTTCATAATAACCTGCAGGAGTTTGTTAAATCAAAGCCAGGTCGATGCGTGTAGCAGCTATTTTACACATCCAGAAGTCTGTGGGATACGTTTGAATTAAACCGGTCCAAATCGGTAACAGAGTATGGCTTACGCAGAAGTACTTAGGGTATGCTTGGCGCTAACATAAATTGCGTCAAGCACCCGCCAACTTGGTAAATCAGCCTAAATTGAAGTAAACTAACGTTATCTGCAACGCAGCTAGAAACTGCTTTCTTGGCAATGAACTGTATTTATTGAAACTGTGCGAGCAGCATCACAGTGTGTCTTATTTATAGCATTCTGATTAGAAAGTTATCATCATTATGATGTAACTGACGGGCACTGTTTGTCCAACGCTAGCCTAAACAGTGTCTCTGACCACTGATCAGAAAATTACCTTCTATATATTATTTTCTCTCAGATTCATATAAACCAATAATTTTAAGTTTCCTACAGAAGAACATACAACAAACGTATGTGTTGTAAAGGGAGGCGACTAGAGACAGAGCGAAAGTGTGTATTCTACGCTCCAAGCTTTGTAAGCATATTCGATTTGACGCAGTATATGCAATGGTGTATAGTGGAAGGCATTTTTGCTCTGGGTGTCCAAAAATCGACATATTTGATCGATAAATAAACATTATTAGCTTCATCAGTCTCGTTAAAGTTTCAGAAAGGCAATAATACCATCGCAAAACCATAAGTTTAATGTAAAAGTTATTTTTAATGCATTTTAAATCCACTATACCTTCATTTCTTCCATCATCTGTTTTACTATATATAAATTTCGAAGACCAGGTTCCGGTTCCGGATCCGGTTTAAATGGACGGTTCCGGTTGCTGGTTCCGGTAAATTTTGGTTCCGGTTATTCCCTGATATATATATATATATATATATATATATATATATATATATATATATATATATCAGGGAGTAGCCGGAATTCCGGTTCCGACGAAAATCGTGTTCCGCTTGCGGTTCCGGCAAAGGCCAAAAACCATACCGGAACCGGAATTCTGGTTTAAAAATTTTGTTTGAAATTTTACACGTTTTTTACTTCATCCTGTAATCCAAACATATATATGTAATATATATTATACAATGATCAAGCTCCAATACAACCAAACAAAAGAAAAGATTAACTAACCAATTTGCGGTGTGAAACGTAAGTAGGGCACATAATTTGAGCAGGAATTTTTCATAATAACCTGCAGGAGTTTGCTAAATCAAAGCCAGGTCGATGCTTGTAGCAGCTATTTTACACATCCAGAAGTCTGTGGGATACGTTTGAATTAAACCGGTCCAACTCGGTAACAGAGTATGGCTTACGCAGAAGTACTTAGGGTATGCTTGGCTAACATAAATTGGGTCAAGCACCCGCCAGTGCGCTTGTGAACCCGGTAAATCAGTCTAAATTGATGTAAACTAACGTTATCTGCAACGCAGCTAGAAACTGATTTCTTGGCAATGAACTGTATTTATTGAAACTGTGCGAGCAGCATCACAGTGTGTCTCATTTGTAGCATTCTGATTAGAAAGTTATTATCATTATGATCTAACTGACGGGCACCGTTTGTCCAACGCTAGCCTAAACAGTGTCTCTGACCACTGATCAGAAAATTACCTTCTATCTATCATTTTCTCTTAGAATCATATAAACCAATAATTTTAAGTTTCCTACAGAAGAACATGCAACAAACGTATGTGTAGTAAAGGGAGGCGACTGGAGACAGAGCGAAAGTGTGTATTCTACACTCCAAGCTTTGTAAGCACATTCGATTTGACGCAGTATACGCAATGGTGTATAGTGGAAGGCATTTTTTGCTCTGGGTATCCAAAAATCGACATATCTGATCGATAAATAAACATTATTAGCTTCTTCAGTCTCTTTAAAGTTTCAGAAAGGCAATAATACCATCGCACAACATTAAGTTTAATGTAAAAGTTATTTTTAATGCATTTTAAATCCACTATACCTTCATTTCTTCCATCATCTGTTTTACTATATATAAATTTCGAAGACCAGGTTCCGGTTCCGAATCCGGTTTAAATGGACGGTTCCGGTTGCTGGTTCCGGTTCCGGTAAATTTTGGTTCCGGTTATTCCCTGATATATATATATACATTAAGTAGACAACCAACCTTGTATAAACTACGCTACTATGCTACGTACTAGAGATTTTGTCATGTTTCGGTCCGCACCGCCGCAAGCTTTGAGAATCAAAAGGTATCATTGTTAACGTTTCAGGAATGTGTAATTATTGAAGCAGTGTAACCGTAAAAAAAGCGTATATACTTATATATGTAGTTACCGATTGATTTCAGAACCATAAAGGTTTCTTTGTTATGTATATATGTACGCATATATAGACATATGTAACGTTGTCACCACTGTTCCATGATAACCATATTGTATTGGCCATAAAGGCACTTGATACGTACCCTATCTGGATACTTATAACCATATCGTATACGTATATACTGCTGGATTTACCATCGAGGATCATACATATTTTCAGGTATATGTACACAGTCTGGCAATTCGATTCGAAAGCACTTATATAGGTGTATATCTGGGTATATAGGGATATTTATAAAGATGTTACCGTTGCATCGTATTCATACCATAATTCTGCATTGTAAAGGCCATTAAAGCGCCTATATTTGCCATGATATCATACCGTTTAAGATCTTGTATCCGTATCGTATATCGTGATGGTAGAGGCCGTAAAAGCGCCACAATCTACCAAGATTCTGTACCATTCTTACTGTCGTTATGAAATGTTATACCATTGATTATGTACATTTATTTGTCGTATTTTAACCGTGTCGAATTATTGGCCATAAAAGCGCCACGTTCCATTGGTATTTATATGATAATGATACTCGTTATTGTACTTTGTAATGTAACCGTGTTGTTTTATTGGCCGTAAAAGCGCCATTAACTATTGTAATTTCATGCCGTTTATATCATATGATTATTATATGTTGTGGTACCCTTGTGGTGTGCGAGTTTGGAGGCATAAGAAATTGGAAGTAATTTGCTTTGTTAAGGAGAATTTTAAGGAGAAATTTAGGGATTTTTGCGCTTATAAAGTAGTATTTTTGTAGGTTAAAATTGCCAGTATGGCGAACCCTTGCCATACTCGAGTTGAAGAAAATTATAGGACGGTACGACTCCACCGCTGAACCTAATACATATGTAAGTAAGTAGGGATAGCCCTACCCCGCGTGGTAGGACCGCAAAGTATGTTTCGATTCGTCGTAGAAAAGACTGGCCGTGACGGATACCCGTCACGACCGTCCTCACGAATGAGGACCATAAAAATATGCCCGAAAGCGAACAGCAATTGAGAAAATTTGCTGAAAAGTATAAGAGAAAACCTAAAATATTAAACTTCCCAGTGTTCAATAGTTATCCTCACACTGGTAACTTGTAACGCTTTATGAAATATTATTTACTAGCATTCAATCTCGTTGGTTGAGATAACAAATAAAAGTTAGAAATTTAGGCAAATTTGGTATCAAAGGTATCGGCTCCGGCCCATAACTCCGGAACCTTTGGGAATTCCAAAATTTCGCACTTAATAAGTATCCTCGTAATCCCCAGACCCGAGGCTTTCTTTTGAGCCCGGACCGGACCCACTTTGCCCACTTTTAGATACCCCCTCATACGAAGACTTTAGAAATAACGCCACGACTGGCGTGTAACCCCTCATTAGATTCCCCTTGTTCAGACTAACCCAAATATATACAGAACACCACAGAAAAATGCGCCCCGAACCCAGGAGAACCGTTTAAAACACTCTACCCAGAAAAAAATTTGGCATGGACCCTTCCCCAAGAGCTCATTTCCACCTGCTGACCGAATACGGCCCTGTTACATATTTTGTTCGCTCGGACTTGCTGAGTCCGAATCCGAACCTCGTTTGGCCCTCCGGCCATCACCCCGGGACCCCCACCCAATTTTTTTACTTGCCCTAACTTTTCTTTCTTTTGTTTACATAACCCGCGTTGTTTTTGCTCGAAGCCTGTTACGGAGTACATATATATATAGTAAGTACGTGTTAATATTAAGGTAATATAAACTTTATACACATCTGAAATTGATGTGGACGCCCAGCACTTATTCGTATTTATGAGCCGCTATCAACAACTATTTAAATAAAATTTATATATATATATATATATATATATACACATATATATATATCAGGGAATAACCGGAACCGGAACCAGCAACCGGAACCGTCCATTTAAACCGGATCCAGAACCTGGTCTTCGAAATTTATATATAGTAAAACAGATGATGGAAGAAATGAAGGTATTGTGGATTTAAAATGCATTAAAAATAACTTTTACATTAAACTTATTGTATTGCGATGGTATTGCCTTTCTGAAACTTTAAAGACTGAGGAAGATAGTAATATTTATTTATCGATCAAATATGTAGGTTTTTGGACATTCAGAGCACAAAATGTCTTCCACTATACACCATTGCGTATACTGCGTCAAATCGAATGTGCTTACAAAGCTCGGAGCGTAGAATACACACTTTCGCTCTGTCTCTAGTCGCCTCCCTTTACTACACATACGTTGTTGCATGTTCTTCTGTAGGAAACTTAAAATTATTGGTTTATATGATTCTAAGAGAAAATAATAGATAAAAAGTAATTTTCTGATCTGTGGTCAGAGACACTGTTTAGGCTAGCGTTGGACAAACACTGCCCGTCAGTTAGATCATAATGATGATAACTTTCTAATCAGAATGCTATAAATGAGACATACTGTGATGCTGCTCGCACAGTTTCAATAAATACAGTTCATTGCCAAGAAAGCAATTTCTAGCTGCGTTGCAGATAACGTTAGTTTACTTCAATTTAGACTGATTTACCAAGTTTACAAGCGCACTGGCGAGTGCTTGACGCAATTTATGTTAGCCAAGCATACCCTAAGTACTTCTGCGTAAGCCATACTCTGTTACCGAGTTGGACTGGTTTAATTCAAACGTATTCCACAGACTTCTGTATGTGTAAAATAGCTGCTACAAGCATCGACCTGGCTTTGATTTAACAAACTCCTGCAGGTTATCATGAAAAATTCCTGCTCAAATTATGTGCCCTACTTACGTTTCACACGGCAAATTGGTTAGTTAATCTTTTCTTTTGCTTGGTTGTATTGGAGCTTGATCATTGCATAATATATATTACATATGTTTGGATTGCAGGATAAAGCAAAAAAAGTGGAAAATTTCAAACAAAATTCCGGTTCCGGTATGGTTTTTGCCCTTTGCCGGAACCGCAACCGGAACACGATTTTCGCCGGAACCGGAATTCCGGATATATATATCAGGGAGTAACCGGAATTCCGGTTCCGGTTTCGGCGAAAATCGTGTTCCGGTTCCGGCAAAGGGCAAAAACCATACCGGAACCGGAATTCCGGTTTAAAAATTTTGTTTGAAATTTTCCACGTTTTTGCTTTATCCTGCAATCCAAACATATGTAATATATATTATACAATGATCAAGCTCCAATACAACCAAGCAAAATAAAAGATTAACTAACCAATTTGCCGTGTAAAACGTAAGTAGGGCACATAATTTGAGCAGGAATTTTTCATAATAACCTGCAAGAGTTTGTTAAATCAAAGCCAGGTCAATGCTTGTAGCAGCTATTTTACACATCCAGAAGTCTGTTGGATACGTTTGAATTAAACCGGTCCAACTCGGTAACAGAGTATGGCTTACTCAGAAGTACTTAGGGTATGCTTGGCTAACATAAATTGCGTCAGGCACCCGCCAGTGCGCTTGTAAACTTGGTAAATCAGTTTAACTTGAAGTAAAATAACGTTATCTGCAACGCAGCTAGAAACTGGTTTCTTGGCAATGAACTGTATCTATTGAAACTGTGCGAGCAGCATCACAGTGTGTCTCATTTATAGCATTCTGATTAGAAAGTTATCATCATTATGATCTAACTGACGGGCACTGTTTGTTCAACGCTAGCCTAAACAGTGTCTCTGACCACTGATCAGAAAATTACCTTCTATCTATTATTTTCTCTTAGAATCATATAAACCAATAATTTTAAGTTTCCTACAGAAGAACATACAACAAACGTATGTGTAGTAAAGGGAGACGACTGGAGACAGAGCGAAAGTGTGTATTCTACGCTCCAAGCTTTGTAAGCACATTCGATTTGACGCAGTACATGCAATGGTGTATAGTGGAAGACATTTTTGCTCTGGGTATCCAAAAATCGACATATCTGATCGATAAATAAACATTATTAGCTTCTTCAGTCTCTTTAAAGTTTCATAAAGGCAATAATACCGTCGCAATACATTAAGTTTAATGCAAAAGTTATTTTTAATGCATTTTAAATCCACTATACCTTCATTTCTTCCATCATCTGTTTTACTATATATAAATTTCGAAGACCAGGTTCCGGTTCCGAATCCGGTTTAAATGGACGGTTCCGGTTGCTGGTTCCGGTTCCGGTAAATTTTGGTTCCGGTTATTCCCTGATATATATATATATATACATACATTAAGTAGACAACCAACCTTGTATAAACTTCGTATCAACTCGAAACCCTAATATTGGTAGCTTTTATCAGCAACACTTTATATAAAATTGATGTGAAATTTGCCGTTTCATAGCAAAGTTTCAGCTAATACTGCAAGTACCACATACCGACTTGGAAGTTCTTAAACAAATACGTTTGACCCTTGTAGTTGGTATAACGTTAATATTAAAACCGGTATTTAATGCACGTTTATAAATTTGGGAACTCGTGAGTTTGACATTTATACAGACATTCCAGTACATACTGCCCGGACCATCAAAGACAAAGCCGCTACACAAATGGACGGAGCCTATTAAGTTAACTTAACTTTGATACGAAGTTAGTAGCTGGCAAATGGCTGTTTTATATGGGAGTTTTAGAATGTTGTAGTACTTTTATTTAAAATTTTATATTAAGTTGATAAACAAAGTCGTAAATCATAAGAATTGTATAAATTTATATAAGATTTTATATTAAAATCGGCCCCAAATATGATCGGAATTTGCCCGATAAGAATGTTTATTTAAAGGCTCAGAAAATGGGGTCAGATCGCCCCAAAAGTGCTGAATAAGCACTTTAACGGAAAACAAATTTGAAAATTTTAAATTTTGATATAAAAGCAGAGTTGTAATAACTCTGCAGTGTTCAGTATGACTTCGAAGGCGCAGAGTGCGGTCGGTTTGCAGACCGGCTCTGGCGCTTTTCAGTTTCTGTTACTTTCGCTTGCTCTTCGATTGGTATTATTAATTGGCTTTTCGCTTTGGCTTTGTGATTGCCTGGACGCGCGCGATGGACGACGACCGCCGGAACGAAAGACCGTAAGTGTGGACAGGGAGGCCGTTAGGGTAACCGTATAGTTCTGATAGGTAGATGCATAGCTCACCAGTTAACCCGTAAGATGGAACACCCTGGTAGTAACAGTATCAAAGCATAACGTTCTGCCTTCCCTGTCCACGCTTCCCTTTTACATGATAGCCCTGCCCGTCCTAGCTTATCCCACGGATCCGCTGCCACCGTTAGCCATTCACACGATTAGATCAGACCCTCGAAGTCGTACTGAACCTCCCTCGGTCATTGAGTTAGGACATAAATAAGCGTGACACTCGCGCTTAGACTTATTTTACATGTTTCCCTGAGCTGAGTTAGGATAGGAAAATATGAGTATTGAGCTGACCGAGGATAAATAAACCCTGCTTTGATTGAAAATTATTAGTCGAACTCCGAATCATCCGCAGTCATGCCATAGCACTTTTGTCGAACATTTTACCAATGGTTTTACGTAAGAGTTTCGTGGTTTCATCGTTTTCTTCGGACGCGAAGCCGTCCGTCGATTTTGAAGCTTTGTTAGTAGGAATTCATTAGTGTTATCGGATTAATTTACCTTAGGAACCCAAGCAAATTTTACTAATAAGGTAATAGTGCTGTAGGCAACGCCCGCATGCTAAAATATTGTATTGAGCCATGAACAGACCTATTGACATAACTCCCCGTGAGCGAAACAGCTCACCTAGGTAGGAAAATTGGTATATCTCGAGAACTACAGTGGGGATATTACCAAATTTTTACCCGGACCTCGAGAAGGATCCGGGCTAGCGATTAGGTACTTAAAACGATAAAATATCGCGTCGGAAATGCAAACCCGACGACCCTGAATGGACCTGCCCCCACCAAAATAAGGAAATCGAAATATCTCAGGATTTACTCCAGGAATTTTGCTAAAACTTCGGCAGTTTCTTGATGATTATGTCGGTTAATGTATGCGACTTTAGGACATATCGATTTCGAGTCGGGAACCCAACCCGACGGCCTTGAAGAAGCCTAATCCCACCAAAAACGTAAAATTACAATATTTTAAGATTTTCTCCAGCAATTTTGTTAAAGCTCTCGCTGTTTCTCCGTAGGGATGTCCGCTATCGGACATCGCTCGAAAACCTAAATTTTTCAGGTCGGAATCACAAACCCGACGGCCCGATAGAGGTCCGCCTTTACCCAAAACTTCAAACGTAAATAACTTAAAATTTGTTCCAGGAATGTCGATGATTTTGCTCGTATAAACGGTGGCCCTTTAGGCCTTCCATTTGAGAGATTGCACCCGGCAAAGCTGTAGCCGGTTCTACAATTATAAAAAATTCAAACCCGAGCAGCGCAAAGCCGCTCAGGTTTTACACAGAATTGGTAGATTTTCTCTCCTGTATAGGCACATTTATAGTCAGATTGCAGTTTAGTTTTAGTACACATCTTTGGTATAGTTCAGCTTTGTAGCCCTCTTGCTCTGTATAGTGACATCAAGGCAGCCCGACTGTATCGGAGTCGTGAAACTCTGATACGCTGCCATTGTAGACGAAATATTAAATTTACCAGGGTTGGTAAATTTAATGGTAGTGGTAAACTTTTAGTATAACAAAATTGACGATGTCGCTGGAAGCGATGTCGGGTCTATCGAGTCTCGGCCCGACGGACCGTTTTTGCGAGGACCGTTGACCCGGTCCTAGGAAATCGACATAGAAGGCCAAGTCCGGTCGCCATGCAAAATTTCATAGCGAAAGGCTGGTAAATTAGGAAGATATCGAGAATTGTAGGTTTTCTCCAGTCCCTAGAGTTAGAATCAAAATCTCGGTCGGAAACTAGGAGACCGATCAGTCGGAGGATGCAACTCGAATAAGACTATATAAGCCAGTAAAATTGTTACGGTTGTCCCGACAGCCGGGGCCTCCGCTTACGGACTCGCTTTGTCGAGTAGAAATCGCCCGAAATACTAGTTCAATTATGGTACTAAATAAAGCTCGTTTTTAAAGTCTTTTTCTAGTCAAATTAACTTAAGCTTTAGTGTCATTAGGATGGTGCCGATGATCGACGAGGCATCGCTACGCATAGTTCTTCGTTTAGTCAATGTTCTAGGTACTTCAATGAAATTTTAACCCTTGCCCCTATGTCCCAAAGTTATCAACAATTTGTATAATGAAAACGCACAGCCGCTCTTTGGCATTAATTAACCAAACCCTGGAGAGATGATAAATTACGCCGTAAGGTAGGGACGCGCGCGGGTTTTGTCCCTCACCCCGGTTAAATTGCAATAATGAACGAATCGACTGTTCTAGGATATGCTTCAATTTTATTGAATAGGTCAAGTCAAGTACATAGTGAATTAGCGCAGAAACTCAACTGAGCACATCAAGTTTTTTAGCCCGTAGGAATTAAGGATGCCCCAGAAAGGCTTATTACTCCGGTAGTGGCCTACATGTATATTTTAACCTACAACAATACCAGTCTATAGAATTTGGAGCTAAACTCAACCGCTTATCACTCGAATCACTAGCACAACCTGCATAGTAAATTAAGACTATAATTTTGCATTAGGAAAAGATAGAAAATTCGGTCCCAACCTTAGTCTACCGGGACCCACGATCTATGAGACAAGTTTACTCGATCAGTTTTAGTATCATTTTAGCTTACGATTATATAGACATGAAAAGTCTGTTTTCAAAAGTTAATTGGACCATGAATTAAACGCAAATTACGACCGAATTTTACCGTTTTGCCCTCATACTTGTGGAGTAATCTTGTAGGAAATTGGAACCCAAAATTAATCAGTTAGGCCCGTATAACTCGCCTATACTTTCATTCTCTTTTGTCCGAGAGATAATTTGATTACGTAGGGAATTAGAATCCAAAACTAACCAGTATAGATGTTTGTAAATCCGATTGAAAATTTCATGGCCGCCGTAAGTATGTATGTATGCGAGTATGAAGAAAATTTGATATCATACCTTTTGTCGCAACGTAGGAACATTCATGAATCGTACCAAGGAACGCCTCCCAAACTTGCTGTTTTACCAACATGTACATATATGTATGTACACATAAAGAAATACGTATTACTTCTCGTTTGTAATGATACTTCGCCATATATATAATCCAACCGCTACTTTTCAATATTTACCAATGCTCACCGATTTTATACCATAGCCTCGTGATTAGGATGAGCAAGATCAAGTCCCGCAACCTCCGTTCGTACGCTTTGTCCCGACTCCTTATTTGTAGTAGTTTTATTGCCGCCTTTCGCTTACCTGAACCTGTTGTTTCGCCGGAGTACCCTCTTTGATTAACAAACGCAGTACCAAGCGAGTAGTTAGTTCAATGGCGCCTTTTTCAATGACTAACCGTAGCACTTACCGGTACTGCTTTTAACTTGACCAACTGTTTTTCATGAGTAAGGTAAGCGTAGCTGTCATTAGAAAAGGCTTAGCAGCACCCGCCGTGATTTTGAATCAGCTGTGAGAGTTCCGTGAAAAAGGCGATGACTCCGCAATCCACCCCGCTGCCCCCAACTATGCTCATTTTCCTAACAGCGTACCGTATCAGCGACATTATATCTATTGTATCCGCCCGTACAATATGTTTCTGTCTATACCCTGATTGTGACTCGTCGATAAAAGCTCACTTTGAACCCAACGTATCCAAGCGTTTTGCTGAACCTCATAGCGATAGGCATTTCAAAAGGGGTTTGAAATCCGTCACCCCAATCGACGACCCACGTTCAGGTTTGACACGCGCATTGAAGAAGCAAACCTCAGCGTGACTCGCCGATTACAAATAAGCTTGTTAATTATGTTACAATGTATAAGTACGACTCGTGCGACTCATAAGGAAGAGTTACCGCAAAATTTAAACTCACGGTGAGCACCCGAAATAGGAAATTTAGACACGCGCGGATCCGACGTTAAACGTCTAGGGATTTGTCGGACCCCAGTGGGGGCCACTGGATAAATAAAATAACCATTCCAAGAAAGTGGGAACCCATTTTGATCGAACTCAGACACCCCAAAATTTTACACTTCCCTGGTTAAACGTGGAGAGGAAATCGCGGTACGGACTCTTTGGCCTGTGAGCAGGTGACGGAGCCGACCTCCCTGGGGACCTCAAAGGTAGTACCTCGTAGACTACGTGCGCAACCCGTCCGGCAGGATCAGAACACATCTTGTGAAGCGCTCCTGCGGCTTGCTAAGCTCCGTAATTTCTTGGGCCTGACCCGCGTAAGAAAGGAAATTCGAGCAATTTAAACCCAATAGGTCCGCCCTTGAAGTCACGATAGCCGGGGTGGTATGGGCATTGCGTTGGAAGTGCGTAATGCAGCAGCGTCACGTCGATATTACACTATATATAAATTTCGAAGACCAAGTTCCGGTTCCGGATCCGGTTTAAATGGACGGTTCCGGTTGCTGGTTCCGGTTCCGGTTATAATATATATATATATGAAGGCTGAACGCAATATCGTGTGCCGTGTGGCCAAAGCTAGGCACGCCTTTGGCAAGCTGGCCAGAGTTTGGTCATCATCGGAGATATCGCTCAAAACAAACTCAGCATGTACTTATAATGCAAGCATCCGCCCAGTGTTGTTCTACGGCGCTTCAACCTAGACTGTGCGCCAGTGCGAGCTACAAACAATCAACGTTTCCGAAAATTTCAGCCGAAGACGAATCCTGGGGGTCTCCAGAATCGATCGCCTACGCCGATATCTTGCGCTGGTGCCAACACGACCCGCTGTCTCAACACCTCCAGAAGCTCCGCTGCAGCCTGCTAGGACATGTCCTGCGAATGAAGAACGACCGCATGCCAAAGCTACTGCTAACATCGCCAACTCCAGCACTCTGGAAAAGACCAAGGGAACGTGCCGTCGAAACGTGGAAACGACAACCTGCGCGAGACATGGAGAACGCATTCCGCTTCATCCCAAGAGCACGCTGGAAAGCCAACCCGTTCAAGGAGATGGTAACGTATGCCAACGACCGCAAACAATTGCGCGAACTGTGTAACATGATGGCGGCCCTCCATATAATATATATCTGCAAAGCAGCCAGAAATTGTGTTGTTTGTATTGAAACTGTCACAGTTTGTCTTATTTATAACATTCTGATTAGAAAATATTCATATTCATCTAGCTGACGGGTACTGGATGCCCAACACCAGTCTAAACAATGGCTCTGACAACTGGTAAGAAAATTCTAGTATACCTTCTTAAATGTTCTTTTATAACGATACGAAAAATCGAATTTTTGGACCCAAGGAAAAGTCATTAGTAGAGTTGCAGCCGGTCCCGGGTATTTCTGATAATTCCGGGTCTGGGTATTGGTCTTCAAAAGGTCTAGGTTTAGTTTAATTCATGACCCTCTGCTTCTAGCTGGATTAATCTAATATCCGGTGAGGATGACGTATTATGTTCACTAATAGTCATGCTCTAGAAAGCCACCTGATGACACATTATAATGCGACATTAAATGGTGTTCATACATGCGATGGTTACACAGGAAAATGTAATACACGCCTAAAATAGTCTATGGATCCTCCGTCGTAGCTGAAAATCTTGTCAAAGAAAATGAATCTTCCAAAATTTGATGCTCGCTCGCTGCTCAAACGATGCTATCTCGCACTAAAGACGCGGGCAGTGCACAGCTGTAGCCGTAAATTTTAATACGTGCCACATATAAAGTTAGTTGTGTGCTTAAACGTAAAAGGTGACACAATTTTATCACGTTGACGACAAAACTTTCCCATTTATTTCTAACTAGTAGAAGATACGTTTAAACTTTTTTGCCCGACTTTTACTATCCTCGCCTGATTTAGCTCAAAATGATTTTAACTATCGGTCTTGACTTAGAAAATATGAAAATGTACAACATTTGCAAATTTTTTAAATAGGACCCTTTTGCAGAATCGTCCGCAAAATCGGACACTGGGCACAACGCAACATATAACAATTACCTCAACATTTTAAAAACCTGTTTTTCAGCATTAAAATCAGTCTATTACCAGTGTATCGCAAAGTCACTGTTTCACGTGAAACTTGTTGAAACAGTTAATATGTATATAATCCTAAATTGCATTTTTCACACTTCTTAGTTGTTTTCCCATGCTTCATAGCACAACGAATTTCCGTGGGGCTATCGACCATCATAACGAACAACATCGCTAACGCGCTTGCAAACCGTCTTTGAAGAGCGTGGCCTTCCAGTAGCTGATATTTTGCCATATTTTCGAAGATAACTAACAACAAAATATCTTTGAAAGGAAAGAAAATCACGCTTCTCTTGAGACCCACTAGCAGCAACCCTGTGTAGCTGCCACGCGTTGTGCAGGGCGGTATCAAGGGCAAAAATAAACCCAGCCTTTGACCGAATTCCTACCTGGTAATTGTCAATGTTTTGGCCCATACGATCGATGCCTCCCACGAAATTATTTTACTGAGCGATAACATTACGCTGATCAACTTTGATCTTCGAGGCTTCCGACGATGACCATCGTGAGGCCTGTCCCACCGGCGTAAGCTTGTCCACTGTTGACAGGGCATGAACCAATCTATTATCGTTCCACGCTACAACTAGCACACTTGTTGTTTTGTCAGTGCGATAATCGTAAGCCCCTCTGCCCCGCTTCTCCACATTGATGTCTAACGGCCACTTTTCTGTGCGATTTCCCATCACTGTCCCCGTGTAGCCAATATGATTTGATTTCAGTTGGTATTCCAATTTGACACTTGAGAAGAAACGATCGGCGTAGAAATGAAATAAGTAATTGTGCGGAAGACATTTCACTAAATTGAGGACAACGGATGCACCAAGACCGAAATCTTTCTGAGTCGGAAATTTGCCAGTTCCTTTCCCTTGATATGGATCGAATTGAACCAGATAACCATCACGATTGCACAGACACCAGAATTTGAATCCAAACCTAATCGGTTTTCCCTTTAGAAACTGTTTTGCACTGTGTGGACCGTAATATGGAGCTACACTTCGCCGTTATCTTTCGTTAAGTAGATCATACAGATAACGCAGGTTTGCGAACTTATCTGCCGGAGGCCAGTTGTCGTTTTCGGCACAGTGGAAAAAGCGCTTTATCTGCTCGAAGCGATTACGACGCATGGCGTTGGCAACAACGGCAATAAATGTTTCAGAGTCCGTTTCCCACATCATTCTCCATCTCGGCAAGTCAAGGTAACCGGATAGTAGCAAGATCCCAGTGAAGCATTTGATATCATCACTATTGACTGTAAAATCGTGCGCCCCTTGCTGACTCCCATATTTATTGGTGTTCTCTACTAGAAGTTCAACCACGTTGTCGTCAAAAATTTTTTCGAACAACTAGACCGGATCATGGACAATCAGTTCAAACGGTTATTCCAAAAGATACAGATCCTGTCTTATCCAGTTACGCTTTACGGGATACGTAGTTGCAACAATATTATCATGCGGTGCCTTATTGTCTGCCGCTTTACGCTTTTTTGTTGGAATAAAATCTTTGTCTCCATGACCGTCGGGATTCATCGCCGCTGTCTTGATATCCGATATGAGCTACGTTTCCGCGCTTTGCGATAGAAAGCGTTGCGCGAGATCGCAGCTGTTGCGCGCTTAGGTTACTATAGGAGCCACCTTGATCCTCGTCGCCTGAATCTCCTTCACTTTCCAGTCCATCTTCTGGTGGAACAATGGCAAAGCGAGCGGAATCAAAGTTTTCACCTTCTTCGTCGGACAAGTTTCAATAATTTATAATACTTCTGAAACAGTATACCCGAAAAAAATAGTAACACACGTTCTCATTGTATATATATATTTCAAGCACTAGAAAATTTGAGAAATCTGCGAAAAATCCTCAAAACTGAGGCCGGCAACCAAAAAAGGTCCTCACCACCGAAACCCAAAAAACTGAACTCATAGGCGAAAAATATGGCTTCGACGACCAAAAAAGTTCCTCGCCACCGACCCCCTGCAAACTTTAGGTGGGGTTTAACCCTAGGATGGTCGCTACCCCCCCACCCCTGCCATAACCGACCGTCAGCATGTATGGTCATATCTTTGCTCAATAACAAAAGCATGAATCATGCAATTTGTAGTATTGTGCCCAGTGTCCGAAAAATCGGACAACAGAGCCCGAGTTCGTAAATAGATTTTGATTAACTGCTAGAGTTCTAGGTTGAAACGGACAGAAGCTTAGTCCAATTATATCACTATAAGCACAAGAAATATAACTTCAGTCATTACACTAGCTTCATATAAAACTATAACTAATCACATAAACTTCCAGATTGAAATCTATACGCTGACTGATTTAGCACGAAAAGTTAAAATTAAAAATTAAATTTTAGAACTTACGCAAATTATAGGTGGATCACGCCACCACCTTCAGTGCATTTACGTAAAATATTTATAGCTAAAAAGTTGAAATTTCCTTACTTCTTTCAACTTATACATATGTTGAAGTGTTTATGTTTACAAAACAGGAAATCAGATAAGATTTTCGAGTTTAATTGGGCGCTTTTAGAATTTATCAACATTTTCAATTCTTATATAACCGGCCTGGAATATTCATCTTCACACAGACAGTAAAAAATAAATAATATCACAAACCAGGTGATGGTGAAAGCGGCAAAATTACACTAAATACATGTGTATATCTATCAATTCAGGCTTATTTTATAATAATGATGTAAATCTATTTTTATTCACATAGCAGCCTATGCAATAGAAGTTTCTTCGCGGTTTTAGCTCGAATGTTGGCAATAACATGCGGAATTCCTGATGTAACAAATGAAATTTTCGCAGGCGATCTTTGACGTAACCTTTTCTAATTTAGCCATCACCGCAAATAAGACAGGTGAACACCGTCGCGTTGCCATTATCACGACCCATATTTTAAAACGAGATTGTGTCCTGAAAGGTAATTAAAGGTGCTGCAAAGTAAATACATGTGTATATCTATCAATTCAGTTTTCTTACCGGTCTCCCGACCAAGTGAGAAAGTAGTGTCTATTAGAGAAGGCGTTGACAGTTTGAGAGTCGGGAGCGTAGACCCGATAAAAATCATCGGCTGATTTGGTCAATGATCGAAACGTAGTTGCATGGCTGGAATATGCAAACAAAAGGACAGCAAAGACATCCATATCTCTGGTAGTTTGTGCGAGTCGAGGAGACGTGACTTAAACGCTGCAGTACTAGGTGCCGTGACGACCGAGTCTGGCAGTGCGTTCCACATATTGATGACAAGTTCTGAGTAGAAATGACGCCGACATAGAAGCTGTGGTGTTGACGGTGGCTCCAGTTTGTAACAGTTTTGACGTATGGACACGTTTGGACAGTTGTATGGACGCTATTTTTTCTGCCGGATTAACCCAAATTGTCCACAACAATACTCGAGGTCCCAACATCCTCGACCCTGTTTTTTTCTGATCATGAGCATGGTATCTACTCTGTTGAAATTCTTGCACCATTACAATCTTCTGATCATAACTGTGTCAAGTTCCGCATGGCGAACAATTTGTCGGCCCGTTCACCCGGTCATATCGCTAAAACATTCCGTGACTGGGCCAGAGCCCCGTGGCCAGCCATCAATAGGTTTCTTCGTGAATCCGATTTTGACTCCGGCTTTGTTCCAGGAGCTGATGTTTCTACAGTCTGGGCCCAGTTTAATAGCATTTTTCAAGAAGATATCCGTCGATTTGTTCCAATAAAATCAGCCAAGTCTCTGCGCAAACCCATTTGGGCCGATAACGTTTGATGGACCGCAATGATTAGTAAGCAGAACGCGTTCCGTCGATATAAGCGATCAAATACCTAAGCTGCGTGGCGAAATTTTGAGAATAAACGAGAAGTTGCCGACTCATATTGTTGTAATGCGATTCGCAACTTTGAAAGGAAGCTCGCGTCAAATATTGATTCAGATAGGAAATCTCTGTTTAATTATGCTCTTCGGAAAGCGAAATCTCGTCCAGTTGTTGGTCCAATGGTCAGGTTAGATGGATCCAAATCAAGCTCGCCGCTCGATGATTACCAGATCTTCAAAGAATACTTCTCGTCAGTTTTTAGCAAACAACACCTTGTTGTTCCACGAACTCTTGACCGCACAGTTGAAAGGCTAGAGAGTGTTCTAGTTTTTGAAAATTCAGCTAAATTAATACTCAGCAAACTCAAACCATCAGCCGCCCCGGGCATTGACGATATTCCCAATCGATTTTTATTCCACTGCAGGGATGCTATTACTACTCCTTTAACAAAACTGTTTAAATTGTCTCTAGACTCGGGCAGCTTTGCCAAACAGTGGCTTGATGCAAAAGTTGTTTCTATTTATAAGGGTGCGGGTGATAGATCCGCTTGTGGAAACTATCGACCCATCAGCTTAACAGCCTCAGTTAGCAAAGTCCTGGAATCCGTTGTTCGTGATGCTATTACCGAGTATGTGTCCATACACCGTTTGATCTATGACATTCAGCACGGATTTCGTCGCGATCGATCCACCACCTCGCAGTTGCTAGAATACTTAATTTTGCTGCTAAGTGCTTGGATCAAAATGACTGGATCGACGTAGTTTATGTTGATCTCCAGAAAGCGTTTAACAAGGTGAATCAGCGTGCACTCCTTCAGAAAATGGAATCATATGGCATTGTCGGGACCCTATTGAAGTGGTTCGAAAGCTATCTGTTTGGTCGTCGACAACTAGTTTGCGTCAATGGCGCCATGTCATCCTGGATAATGTGACAAGCGCAGTACCTCAAGGCACTATCCTGGGCCCATTCTTGTTTCTTCTATTTATCAACGACATTGATGAGTATATGTCCTGTGCAGTCTTCAAATTTGCCGACGATCTTAGACTGGCACGTCGGATTCTTCGATACTATCCAGACCTTGATTTTGACTCATTAGAGGAGGACCTTAATGGCTTATCGTCGTACCGCTATGAATGAGGCGTGTTATTGAACACTAGCAAGTGATGTGTCATGCACTGTGGTCCTGGTAATCCATGGGTTGTGTATTCTGTATCCGGTGATCTTCTGAATATTTCTAATCAGCAAACAGATCTTGGTGTGTTGATGACGAATGACCTTCGTTTCTCTGATCATTGCGCCCGTGTTGCTGCCAGGGCACGCAAAGTTATTTTTCTGCTTCGTCGGACAATTCAATACTGGTCAAAGTTTGTGTGGCTTCATCTTTACAGAGCTCTGATTAGACCACACATCGAGTACGCAGTCAATGTTTGGTGCCCCTATTACGTACGTGATATCCCAACTGATAGAAAAAGTACAACGCCTCGCGACCAAACTATTACCATCTATTCGTCACCTATCATATGAAGAAAGAATGTCTTTTTTGGGTATACAGTCGCTGGAAGCCAGAAGAATCCGCAGTGATCTTATTCTTATATATAAGATGACCCATGAACTTATAGCTATGGACGTTCGCGACTACTTTCGTCAGGGGCTGGGAGACACACGTGGGCATAACTTTAAACTTCAAACTATAGATATTCCCCGTCTCGACACTCGAAAATTCTTCTTCACTCACCGGGCGGTCAGGACTTGGAATTCTCTTCCTTCTTCCGCGGTAAATTCTCCCTCATTGTACTCGTTCAAGAAACGGTTGCACTTGTCAAATGTGTTGCCTTCTTAATCAATCATTACTTTATTTCAATCCGAATCTGGCCTTGATCCCCAGCAAGGCGTCTCTTCCCTCCAATCATGGACAATCATCATCAAAGGACTGCGTACAATCCACGACATATTGCCTTTTGTACCATGTGGAGGGTCGAATGGTACGTGTAATGGTCGATGCGTGGAGAGTTTAAACATGCGCGAGTGATCATAATCAACAAGGTTGTGAATCATTTTGTTTGCCATAATAAGGTCCGCTGGTAGTCGTCTTGTACGTAAAGTTTGTATGCCAAGATATTTGAGGCGATTCGCATAATCCAAATTACGAAGGGCAGGAATCAGTTTTGTTGCGCGGCGTTGCACGCGCCCGAGCACTTGAATGTCTTTTGTGTAATATGGACACCAGGCCGTACTGGCGTAATCTAGCTTGGAACGTACGAGCGCAAAATATAACATAAAAAACCCGGAGGCGTCCCTGTACCGGAATGTGCGCGCGAGAAGTCGCAATGTACTGTTCGCCTCAGCTACAATTCGAGAGCAACGTGAAGAGGGTTTTAGGTCTGAAGTAATAGTTATTCCCAGATCCCGTAAAGTATCCACGCACGGGATTAGCTTGGTACCAATGGTGTAATGATATACTGGGTTACGATTACAAAGCGTATGCATGCAAATTGGTCGTAGTTGAACTGTACCATCCATTTATGAGCCCATTCTTCTAGTGATGTGATATCATTCTGCATACCGTTCGTCCCTAGCCATGGCGTAGTTGCATCAATGAGGCGCAGAATCTTTGTATCGTCCGAAAACATCCATGTTGCATAAACTTACAGCATCAACGAGATCGTTAATGTAAAAGAAGAATAACAGGGGCGCATGCACCATGCCCTGTGGGTGGGACACCCGATGTAACTGGCACCATCGGAGAGCGTTGCCGATTGACGACAACAGCTTGGGTACGACCAGTCAAGAATGCGCGGATCCAATTTAATAGGGGTCTCTGATACCGTATTCATACGGCTTAGCAAGAAGCCGTCAGAGGAAAACCCGGTCAAATGCTTTTGAGAGGTCAAGATATATAGCGTCAGCACTGTCACCTTCGTCTATAATTTGAGTGACAGAGTCAAGAAAATTAACAGCTGCACTTCGCATGACCGCCCAGGAATAAAACCGAATTGAGCTTGTGACTAAAGCCCATTGTCCGTGGCATACTGCATAAGTTGGTTTTTAAAAACCTTTTCCATGACTTTGCAACTTGTGGAAGTCGGACTAATAGGGCGGTCATTACTGCTGATACGTCGGCTATCTTTCTTGTGGATCGTAGTGACTAGTGCGAAAGACCAGTCGTCTGGAATGGTCGCTGTATCCATTGATAGCTGAAACAGTCTAGTTAGGTGAAGTGTCAGCGAGGAAGAGCATTTCCGTAGCACAATAGTCGCGATATTGTCGTCGCCGGCGGTTCCAGTAGGTTTGCAAGCGGAGATAGCCAAGCCCACAGCATCTACTGTAAAGTCAACTGTTGTCAGTCTGGCGGTAGTTCGGGCGTGAACAGCAGGGACATCGGTGTGATCGTCGTCGGCGAACACTGTAGCGAAATAAGTATTGAGAATAGTGGCACACTCTATGTCTGAAGTAGCTAGGTTACCATTCGCGTCTTGGATAGGACCTATTTGGTTTTTGACAACCGTGCGATTATTGATGTAAGTCCAAATGGATTTAGAATCAGTTTTTACATTTCGAGCAAGCGTGCGTTCGTACCACCACAGAGAGTAACTGTACTCGCGGGCCACTTTTCACTACAATCTTGATATCTATCCCAATGAAACGCAGCCCAGCGCCTCACGAGAGCTCGGTACGCATTAGATTGTAGTTTCATTGTATCAGCCAAACGGTGAGTGACCCATGGTTGTTACTTATACTGGTAATGTTTCCGAGGTGGCGAACAAAGCGGTATAGCGATCTCTACTGCACTTTTGATTGCATTCCACGCCAACTCAAAATCGGACGAGGAATCGTCAGTGTTAAGATTAGATGTGAGAAGAGAGTTCATCTTGCTACAATCAGTCTTAAAAAGTTATAGCTTGCCGACGGATTAGCTGAAGTAGGCACTTGCACGTATACAGTGAGCGATAATCTGAGCATGAAGTGATCGCTGTTCCCCAGTCCGGCTTCAGCAATTAAATCGTCCACCATCTTTTCTTCCGACGTGAACACTAAATCAAGAATGGAATCATTGCGTGTGAAGGTGATACACGTTCGACAAGTCTGCCATCATTGACTGCATCAATAAAGTCATCGCAATTGGTGAGCCATACACCGTTTACCCGGTCAATACTACCGTAGTGGAAGTCCCAAACTAAGAGAATGTGAGATGCATTACAGGTTGACAAGTTTGAAATAGCACGACATAGAACATTGTTTTGAACTTCGTTATTATTCATTGATCGGTATTCACAAACAATTAAGAGTTTATAGTTATGACGCAGTGGTGCGTATGCCAATAATGTCTTCGTATCCGAATGTGGTGAAGTCTGTGGCAGATGTAGCGTTAAGCCATTCGGCCACATAAATGATAGCGCTACCGCCTGCATTACCGAGTCGGTCGGCACGAAACATAGAGTAACCGTCTAGACTCATTCGGCTCGCACACACAAATAAAATCGAGTACAGAGTTACTTTGCAAGTATAGTTTTAACAGACCCATCTTATTGCAAATACTTCTAGCGTTAAAAAACAAGCATGATATTTGGTTACGATGTTGAGTTGGATCAGTAGCTGGGTTGTGATTCTTATTAGCAGTATTACAAGTAATGTTTGCTGGACCAGAACTTGAATACGTGAAAGTAACATGGTTACTCGACGAATCAATACCATTATAAAAATAAAAGTTATCAAAAAAAGTGCAGCAATTATTACAAGTAACATTAGAACAAGTATTATAAACATTAGTATAATTAATAGAACTATCAAAAATCGGAACGTTGCCCTTCTCCGAGCTAGTTAGTTTGGGCCTAGGGCCTTTTATTTTGATCAATTCAGGTATATTTTATAATAATGATGTAAATCTATTTTCATTCACATATCAGCCTGCGCAATGGAAGTTTCTTCGCCGTTTTGGCTCGCATGTTGGCAATAACATGGAAAATTTCTGATGTAACAAATGAAATTTTTGCAGATGATCTTTGACGTAAACTTTTCTAATTAGGGCACCACTGCCAATAAGACAGGTGAACACCGTCGCGTTGCCATTATCACGATCTATATTTTTAAGACGAGATTTTGTCCTGAAAGGTAATTAAAAGTGCTATAAAGTACATAGCCGAGAAAAAATTTAAGCAAACCAAGACTTGGAAAACAAAATATGTGAACAAGAGGTTAAACTTTGTTCGCTATAGCTCTGTAACACACTACAAATTAATACACTGTCAGCTGATAGTGTATTTATATTGCGGATATAATGTTCGTATTTTACGATCAGATATATTAAGAAGCCGAGCAAACCTTTGGTCAGTTAGCAGTGGTGATGCGATAGTAATTTTAAAACAGTCCCACTAATCCTCTTATTTCGAAATATCAGATAAAAATTGTTACCAAATTCTTTTTGATGCTTTAAATTTGGCGTGGCGCAAAAGTATTCGCTAACACATTTCTCTGCGATTGAAATCCAACCGTTTTGCTTTCTCGAATATTGAGAAGTAAAATTGCTGAACTTTTTGTGAACGAAAATTTGTCAAATTATAATGAAGCGGGTTTTGCTCGTGAACACTATAAGCTTAACTATAGGATGAATCTGTTCGTGACTCACAATTACGTTAAATTCATTATCAAACGTTGAATAATCTATATTCAAAATTCGTAGGTATTAGGGTGCCGAATTTCTGCAAATCTAAAATTGCCAGTTTTTTAGCACAAAACTTCAGTCACTTTGACTTTATTTTGTCAATACTCGGTTAGCGAAAAATT
>JASANE010016026.1:0-31248 GCA_030248225.1 Trileptium ribeirensis | reverse complement strand
GGTAAATATGGCTTGCTGGGTGCGATAGTGAGGATTGAGTATACCAATACTCTCTTAGAAATATTCCTTAGAAATAATTAAACTTTACAAAATTGTTTAAATTTTCCGGTGCACCGCTTCATGAAAGAGGATAGGTAAATATAGCTTGCCGGATATTTCTGAGGATTGCGTATCCTTTAGTGGCAACCTTTGATAGATAGGCTACATATTTGTATTAACCATATCGCAGATTCTGTTGCAGATTGGTGTTTTAAATAATTGATTTAGATTATTTACTACCGCCATTAATATCTAGAATATTTTGACAATGTCCATCTGTTTTCGGGCTGTCACCATTCTTGTGATAGTAGCAGCAGCTACAGCCGGTGGCCGTAGAGCAACGGCGATGCCGTTAGATCCGTTTCGTTGGCTTGTTGGTTACCCATTGGGTAGCCCGAACCCACTGGTTCTATGCTATCCCACATGTGTACGAACAGGTATGGACCGCCTACCGATTCCGCTGACACAAATGGCAAAACCGATGCTCGTTCGAACTCAAGCGAGAATTGTTGAAGAGTGTTGTATAAGAAATCAGTATTACCAACCTGATCATCCGTTCTGAAATATAATAATCTAATGTAATGTAAGTTGAATCTAATGTAATCTGAAAGGTAATGATGCCGCACAATGTCAATAAAACTACAAAAACGCACGGTGTGCTTGACGCTGTCGAGAAGTGACAATGCACCTAGCTAGCTACCTTTGAAAAATTTTATAAAAAGCATGAGTGAACGCCGCATTATGATTGTCACAAATTCTGTAGGTATAAACATGACAATACATGATACAATGTACAGTGAGTGCACACATTTATCTGTGAACGCTGCATTACT
The DNA here is from genome assembly GCA_030248225.1 of Trileptium ribeirensis. NCBI lineage: Eukaryota > Metazoa > Nematoda > Enoplea > Enoplida > Thoracostomopsidae > Trileptium > Trileptium ribeirensis. Next base: position 30,376 of record JASANE010016026.1, on the reverse strand, counting down.
GATTCTCTTTCACTGTAGCAATCTGGAATTTTTCTACAGTACTCATCACGTTTCTTGAGTTTAGAGAAGAAAAGCAAACGACAATAATTTAATTGTAATTATAATTCCCACTTGCCTAGATTTGATCCGGAGTCATCGGACTCCTGCACTAATAAATACTGATAAATAATGCGTCCGCGTTGACTTATACACTAAATTTTCTTTTTTAGGCATAGCAAACAAACGTATAAACGAAAACTCGAAATATCGTCTGTCAGTACAGTATGAGCGTAATTCATTGAAAAGATTCCCAAAACAGACTGAATGGGCTGAAAGGTTTTTGCATAGATGTAATTTCAACAAACAGCCTTCCAACTGAAACACTGTTTTCGTTCCACACATTACACAAGGATAATTTAAATTTTGCATAAAAAATATGATCAAATTTGCTTTTTATACTGTTTCAAGTATTTTTGTTATGTTTTGTTTCGTTTACAATTCCGATTTTCGACAGCTATTTGAACAAAACCCAGCAATCGTATTATCACAACAAGCTTTTCGATCGAATTCAAATTTGCATCGGGACGAACTTGAATCTGTGGCTGCCGCTGAATTGCAACTGGCCGAACATCGACCTCGTATAAATCCGGAGTCGCAGCCGCGCCGTCCAATATACGAGTTACAATCAGCATACGCGGAGTCCTTGGCCTCGAGAACGCAAGCGTTTTTCACCGGACCAGGTGGGGTGGTTGAAACACCTGAAAATATTATATAGGTTAGGTATAGCAACTGAATAATTTTATAGAAATAAAGAGCGATCATAAAGTGGGCCTCAATAAATTTTGGTAAACGTACCGCCTCTAAATTAGGGTCCAGAAATTGCGACAATCATTATAGAAACATGAAAAAATCGAGCTGGTGCAATAGATGCGGTATGTAAACATAAAAGTTACAGAAGTAAAATTCTACAGTCAGTTTGGCCTGTGAGTTTTCAAAAAATACAATAATGTTATTAAGAACTCCCCAGGGACTTAGTCGAATTATGCTCACAACCTTGTGTCGAATATTTGTCATCGTCCTAGAGTGGCATTTTGATGAGTTTTGATTTCTACAATACAAAATCATACAATTGTCTTTGTATACATACTTGTTGGACATCAGTGTTATGTCAATGCGAGATATTGGTAAGCGTGGCATAATAATATAAAGAGAACCTCGTAACACGTGGAATATATAGCAAGCCTCACAAAAGTTGAAAACAATGTCGACCCTAGGGTTATGAAAAGATAAAGCAATGTATTAATCACAAGCTAGCACATCTATTGACATATTTTCGAGAAATGCAATCCAATTAATTCAAAGTTTGCGTTAAATCTACAATCTCTTCGCACGATATAACCGTATTCGGTTTATTTGCGGTGAAATGCCTGTAAACCGACGCGCCTATTCATCTCTAGTACGAACAATGCCGCGAACCCCAGTCATATAGTCAGAGTACCCAGAAGGCAGATTTCTTCACAACAGCGGATTACCTTTGCCTATCTGAAATGATTGAATATTATATTTTTATTGCAATGTTTCAAGTGAAATGTTTACAAATTGTAAATCATTTCGTTCCTCATATCGACCAAGCCAAAAAATTAGGTAAATCCATAACGTTATTGGAATACCGCAGCTGGGTGCATATGTATTGTATATCATAGCTAAAATCGCACAAAGAACCCATGTTATTTGTTGCGTTTTTACTCAATTTAATAGTTTTGTGAAAAATGACATAGTCACCTCCGATTTAATTACATTTCCATTGTCATGCAACATGAATGAATCGTTAAGAATCGCCAAACGCTACTCAAACTTCCATGCTATCAATTTTTGGCAGTAGCTATAAAGCAGTAGTCTACATAATCTACTTCCTGACGAGTGAAATTTGTGTCAACAAATCGATTCTAAATCACATTTTATTATGACAGCACTTTAATTTACTCTTGTGAAAAAAGGCATTTAATAAAATTCGGCTCGTATACATTTAGGTCCAACTAAATCAATAGCTAAAATGAACCATACTCGAACATCCGTAGTACAGATTAATTCGGAGCTTGTCTTTTTCAGTTGGATCATTTAGCCCGATTTCAACTGGCGATCCGTCTGGATAATTCTTCTGAATCGTTGTCATAACTTGTTCTCCATTGATTCTGTAAAACCACAAAAACACTGCTGGACGCTATAATATATGCGCAGTCGTGGATTTTGTCTTAACGGAATGCACAGCATCTTTTGTATTTACCGTTGAGTTGAGTTTCTAGGTAGAAACAACCATTAACCCGCATAATGTTTCTTTGAATGTTTGACCGAACGTATAGATATAAAAACTAACATAGTTTAAGTAATCAACTAAGGCGATAAAATAGCCGGGGGATACGAGTATTTATTTCAAATATAGCTGTTTCTTGATAATTATATTTTAATTCGAAATCGTATGTCATTCAAATGGTCCAAATCCCAAGGTAATGCAAAAAATCATGCCTTGACACGTGTTCTAGCCTTTTATTGCGTCGGCATGTCCAACCAATGCAAAGGTTAGGTATACAATACCGTCTCTTATGATTTTCCAGTAGTTTTTGTTGTAGCAAATATGTGGTTAGATAGGCGCATCGGCGCAAATCCTTCCTTTAACATTGTGCGGGCAATGTATTATTGGAGGATGCAATATCTATTTTGATATGCAAGTAAAATAGATGTGAAACTGAGGTATGGACTGGAAAATATTGGGAGGCGGACTCCCTGTTCCATTCCCTATGCATAGGTTCATGATGCACAGACCCATAATACCACTAAAACAGAGCATTAATGAAAATACAAATCAAAAATTCCTTTGTGGTATTTTTGTCAAATTAATTAACACGGAATTTTAAAATAATGTCAAGTGCAGGATTTTACAAACTTTAGCGGGTAGAACTATATTAGATAAAAGCAATATATAACAGGATTCACATTGGAAATTTGGGTCTATTTTAATATATCTGGAAAGCGTTAACTGTTATAACAATGAGAACTTTCATCTCAAAAATTTGTGTTACCGGTTCCTTAGTTTTGGATTCTCCATTCGGAAAATTCCTCCAGAAAATGTAAAAAAGGGTGCCGAATTTTGGCAGGCGATTATGAAATGCTCGAGCCGAATGGTTATCAAAATAGGTAAAATTCAGTTCTAGGAGATAGGGCAATCTAATAATTTGTGTCAGAAGCACTGCTAATGGGCTTTCGATTAAGATAGTATAAATTTGTGAATAAATTTTTACAATTCGTCAAACATATTTTCAGAATAAGATTTTACAAAAAGATATTGTCGATTGTTGTATGAACTGGAACTTTACCGCTGAAAAAAATTTACGAAGGTGAAATAAACCTGACGATGCCTAAAATGTGTGGAACTAGTGGCGTCAGTTTTGGTACAAATTAGAACCAAAAAGCTCAAATTCTAAGTCGCCAACCTCTATAATTTGGAGAAGTCATTAATAAATAATTCTGCTGTGTTTATGAAATAACCAATATTGCTTTTTGAAATAGCCTAACTGAAGTCTGACAACCATAAATATGTAAGTGCTCTAACATCATCCACTGTGCAACACTGATACAGTACTAAACGCTGCTAATATAGGACAAGATGGCAAAAAAGTCGCAAAATGTTTCTTAAGTAGTGGAAACCCAGAGTCCCCGGGAAACATCTAGCTGCTAAACTGAGACGATCCTCACGAAGCATCTAGCTGCAAAACTATGATTGTTATTACGCCAGACCTTTTCATAATAAGGACTGCAGTGTTTGTTCAAATGTTGCCTCAAATCTATTGCAATGTTGTGACAGAACTTTTCACAGTTGGTCCGGCACTCGTATACAAAACACAGTGGAAGAGGCGGCGCTACAAAAGTTTTTGCAGAACATTTGAAGATGCCGCCGCCTCTTTCTGCGGTGCCGCTGAATGTTTAGCGCGCGATAAACGCTCAGTGGTTCTGAAATGCCTTTGAGCAACACTACATGTGAGATTTAGCCGTGAAAATCAGTATTTTAATAGCATAACAGCGTTTGAATGGGTTTTTTACAGATATTTCCTTGTTTTAAAAGTTTGCCCAATTAATTTGTATTATATGAAGACGAATGCTATTAACCCTTTCATTCTTCAACCATTAAGCAGTCTGCATAATCATGAACACACTTTTGTACAGCCCACGGATTGGACCTAGATCACTCGGATGCAAGTATTGTACGCCAGTCACTACGTTATTTAGCAGCTGCTGCTCGGTTCTTTAAGGAACATAACAACGCCCAAGAATAACATTTTGATCCATTTTCATAATCTTGCCTTAAAATTATTTTAGTAATTTTAGCTAAATATGTGCAGATCCTCAGCTGGGCAACGATTTCAGGGCAATCTGAACTTTAGAGGCTAATCCCCCTACCACCTATAGGCACCTATGAATCTTGTGTATTTTTGAATTTTATTCTTACGCCGTCAGTTGGAGTTGTAGAACGCAAAGATACGACAACAGTACAACGCCAAAAATTGTCTCTAATGCATAATATTCGTTTAATTACAATCAATTCCTTGAGTTGGCAAAAAGTAGCTGGATATTTTTCACATTGTGACAAATAAATAGGAATAATGTTTTTATGTGATTATTTAATGCCGCGCTAAGGTTGAAAGTGTAGCCCTACTGCGCAAAACAACCCGCAACAATCGACTTACGACGCCGAAAATTTTCCGTAATGCATAATGCTCGCATAATCGTAATCGATTCCTTGCGTTGTGACAAGGTTGGCTGGATATTTTTCAAATTGCGACAAAAACATTGGAATAATATTGTCTTCGTGTACAGTAACATAGTTGTCTCTATCGGGTCGTGTCATTTCGTGATCAAAGCCAAGTGCGTGCATCACTTCATGATAGACAGTTCCGGCATCCTCGCAGCCGTCACCTGAAAGAAAGAAATCGAAACAACGATAAAAGATGTTTTAACGAATTGCAGCATAGTTGTCTCGATCGGGTCGTGTCATTTCGTGATCAAAGCCAAGTGCTGGCATCACTTCATGATAGACAATTCCGGCATCCTCGCAGCCGTCACCTGTAAGAAAGAAATCGAAACAACGATAAAAGATGTTTTAACGAATTGCAGCATAGTTGTCTCGATCGGGTCGTGTCATTTCGTGATCAAAGCCAAGTGCGGGCATCATTTCATGATAGACAGTTCCGGCATCCTCGCAGCCGTCACCTGAAAAAATCAACAGAACTAAACGCAAGAGAAAATCACAGTCACTCAAACAAAATATCGCGCTTGGCTAGTATACGTTATAATTATATGCCATTTATTGAACGGAATCAACGAAGCGTTTTTGTTTTCGTCAAAATGGGTAAAATCAGTACCGTCTGTCCGTCCGTCTGCCGAAGTTCTTAATAACTACTGGGCCAATTATTTTATTTTGTTTCAAAGGGCTTATATCCTTCAAATGCAAAATATATAGTTTTACTAAAATGTGTTTTAGATGATTAGTAATTAACTGACTACTTAAGCGTGCTAGCCTATTTTAATATTTTCAAACAAAAATTGTTTATTTTTCAATGAAGCTATAATATTGGCGCGTATACAGCATCTCGCCGTGCTGATTATGATTCTGGTGTTTATTACTATTCAAGACGGTAAAAACATGCTAATTATTTATTTAATTCGCTAATCGATAATTGATTAGCTATTTTTTTGAAAATTTTCGCAGAACTCAGAAAAGAAAAAATGCAAATGGAGGTTTTCGATGTCGCTGATCAAGAATATGACATTTATGAAGCTCTAAAACTTTGACGATATATGCTAATTAGTTAATTAATTAGCTGATCATTTAAATTTATGCAAATTTTAAGATCACCCAATTTGCTCCGCTCATTTTTTCTAATTTATTACATTTGCTAGTTATATCCCGATCAAGCTAACCTGTTTGCGTACCGGGGACCAAACACCTGGAATTCTGAGCGACGTTTATAATTTATATCATTTGGTCATATACCGGTTGTATTTGCCTGTTTTTCAATATGCATTAACGTCAAATTGCATTGTAATTTGTGTCGTGACCTGGTGCTTTGGTTTGGATGATGCTGCAAAAAAATGCTGTTACTACAAATGTTTTGGTTTGAATGATAAAACACTTTCTTTTTAGTTCGTCTTGTGGAATATGAACTGCTGTCAGTTTAATAGTTTAATGTTATTACTCAGTTCAGCACTGTTGAAGTTCACTACTCAACAAATTTCATTCTCAATACTAAATAACTATCGATATTGTTTGGTGTGACTTTATGCCTTCACTTTAAAACAACATGTATATAATGCAGTGCCCAATCTGAGTTCCTGTGCCTCGCCGAAAGATACTAAGTTCCAATATCTTCACATCCGCGTCACACGTATTACAATGAAGCCGTTGTGTGTTCACTGGAATCTCTGAATATATACGACAGGCCATCGAACAAAATATTCCGGTCTCCAATTTATTTTAGCTTTCATGTTTGGTATTTTGTCTCACAAATGTTACAGTAGTTGTTATATCTGTATATCAATGCAGATACGTCACTAAATGTTTATAATCATCTTATATTATTTTTTTATCTTCATAATTATCTTAAATTAAGTTTATCAATTAACTTCATAAGTCATGTTAAATTTATTAGTTATCTTCATAAGTCATCTTAAATTAAGTTTATCAATTATCTTCATAAGTCATGTTAAATTCATTAATTATCTTCATAAGTCATCTTAAATTAAGTTCATCAATTATCTTCTTAAGTCATGTTAAATTCATTAATTATCTTCATAAGTCATCTTAAAATAAGTTTATCAATTATCTTCATAAGTTATTTTAAATTCATTAATTATCTTCATAAGTCATCTTAAATTAAGTTTATCAATTATCTTCATAAGTCATGTTAACTTCATTATTTTCATAAGTCACCTTAAATAAAGTTACATTTTATTAACGATAAAGTTGGTGATATGACGGCAGAACACTGTAAGCAGTTAATGGTTTTGAAACGAATCCTGGCAAACATGCGTTTCAACCAAAAGAAATTAAGTTCCAATCATTTGATAAATTCTACTGTTTCATGATGACCGTTTAAAATAAAATTTAAAACAAAATCTGCAGGTCCATTTACAAAATCTAAGCTTTATTCAGTTGCGCACACATAATGCATATACTAACATTATTAATTTATGCATCATTTACGATAAGATGCGTGCGCCAGGGCCAAATTATGTCACGCGTCCATCTAACGTAGTTCGGGTGAACCTATAGCTTAGCTGGACTTGTATGGTACATTTTTATAGCTTATATAGTCTTAATGTAACAAACGGAGAGCTTGACAAGGCTCTGTGTGACAAACAGAGCGTCCGGCTGAACTGTCAATTGAGAAATTTTATTCAGTATTGTACTTAGTGTAATAACGTTTTGTTCTATTGTATTTTCACGTTAATTCTAAGTTATATATTTGTTTTAATATATACAATTAACGTTTTATGCTCTATGCGGGTTTTGGGGCATTATTTAGATATGTACAATAACACGTTATGTTCGCGGACTAAATAGTCACTGGCTTAAGTTATATGGCTCAGCTGAACGCGTCGTGCCAAAAGCGCAGTCCGGCTCGACACTCGATGACAAATGCATTATAGCCTAGCTAGGCCATTCAAAATTTTAATAGTCGAGTTGGACTGTATGCGTGACATAGTAGCTAGCCCATTTGAACGCGTGAGATAAATAAGACCATGCGCACGCATCTTATTGTAAATGATGCGTTATATATATTACTATTTGCTATTTCATATTACTTAATTTATTTAAAAAATTAAAATACTAAAACTAAAAATTATAAATAAATTTAAAATTATAAAAAAACTTAAATTTCAATATAAAAATTTTAGTAAAATATTTTCAAACTTTCAGAAAAATTGCCACCCAAATGCAACAAAATATATATTTAAGAAGTTTTAGCGAACGAGATGTTTCACTAAAACCGAACTACACTGTTTCGCCTATTTCGAAAAATTAAATTTGGAGCCTTGGTACAAGTGAACTTTTGGGCTTACCAATAGATATATCTTGTCGCTTTCCGACCATGCCAAGCCTAGAATAACATCCATTTTTTCGAACAAATCGAATATAATTTTTTTCCTTCTTTCGTGTAATCTTAAAATAAATAAAAAATTATATATCAGTAATTCAATAAAAGAGTAACTATGAAAAATATAAAATGAAGTACTGCTTGAAAACTCACAAAATATGGTTTAGTTGCGAGATTTTGCTGTGCGGCAACTACTTTAAAAGATGTGCCTAGAAACAATGGTTTTATGAACTTCCTGACGCTTCGATTTTTTAGTTACAAATTAGAATGACCAGGCTTTAAATTGACATCGTTTGTGTTCGAATTTGCTCTGCTCAGATCGATTTGAAGGCAAATAATACAACCATCATCAACTTAAAACAACCGACCGAATTACATTTTAATTTAATTCAATTGGGTAGTTTTATATATATATAGTTATAAAATTTACAAAGCATACGTGAGTTTAGGTTGTCTTTTGCTGCGGCACTACCTAATTTAGAATATATGCAGTGTTGTTTTACAGTGCTTCAATCGCTCTATTAGTGATTTTCTAAAAAAACAAGTCTGAAATTACAATATTAGGCAATTTTCAACGTGTTATTTTTGACGTTGAATTTATGTGAACTAAATCAAATCAGGAACATCCTCTCTGTGAGTTACTAACTGAAATCGTTTCCAAATCCGTCAATATACAAGCCGATTGAGTCTGGCATTGTAACCTGAATCAACTTTTGTTAGCACATTTTTCAGTGCATCCCACATACACAGTGTATACACTGAAACGAAGAAAGAGATCAAATTCTACACTATCTAACCCATCTTTAAATATATTTGGGTTTCCGGATCAAACTGAGGGACAGTCGTTTAGATATCCCGGTAAGTAGTTCCACATGTCTGTTGTATGTAATGGGAAATAGGTGTCCTAAGATTTTTATACGAAACCTTTCCTTAATAAGCTTATATCTGTTGCCGCGAGTGATACAGTTATGAGATACACAAAAAAGATTTTGATAACCACCGACTTGGTAATTCATAATTTTTAAAACCATGGTTAAGTCCAATTTTATTCTGTGTAATTCCAATTATCCATATTTAACAAACGCCCCGAGGCTTTAACTTTAAACCGAAGAACCCATATTATGAGCACCTTATCAGATAGCTTAGCAGAGCATAACCGCAGATGGGCTTCATCAGTGCGTTCAATCTGGATTGGCTTCACTAGTTGCTCACTTGTCTAGTGCGTGAGTGAACTTAACGTGACCCCGCCAACCATCCTATTTTTCCATTACCGATATCCAATCGCAAACCCTTGTTACGGAAAAAAGGCTTAATTGCATTCGGTTTTTCACAAACAGAAAATTTAATAATAAATAACTGAAATTTGTGTGATCCTATTTGTCATAATACAAACTAGACTCTATCTATCGGCAGATTGTATATCGATGCTTTTCGATCGCATAACGATTGTGGAATAAATATGTGGCTACGCGGGCATGAGTTAATTTATTTGAAAACCTAAATTGAACAAGCTACCCTGTCGGAAACACATACTATGTGTCAAGAACTTTCGTTTCAAAACGACTGCTGTGACATTCTTCTTCTTAAAAGAAGAATGTCACAGCAGTCATATTGCTATTAACAATAGAATTTATGCGCCTGGACTACATATAGTTGTTTAAATATAAACTTTACGACGGTTCAACATAATATATAATTTTTGAAAAATGTCAAATTATTTGACTTCAGCGTTTGCGCATATGCTGTCTATGAAATAGCAAAAAATGAATTCAGACCTGGTAAAGTTGATAATATAATTTTCGATGTCATCAATTCTCGGAATTCCTAAACGTTTTCATCTCAATTGTAGTCAACAAATCCGAGACGTTTGTTGCATGACATTTTTGCCTGGCATGCAGACTCCAGCGGTCGGGTCTGAAAAGGCTTTTATGACTATAATAGATACGTGCAGTGCAGTGCAATTAAAGTTGTAATGCACACTCTGACAGAAAGTGAAATCAATGTCACAGCCTGACGGCTGTGACAAAAATAAACACATTTGTCACTTGTGTTGGACACTGAAAATTTCTCATCTGCCTTAACTGAACGAAGATTCAACGAAGATTTACTGTGTCTCAATATTATAAGTGTGCATATTTTCACAAACTTGTTACTTGATTTTCTTTGAAATGGCATTGCCTACCATAATATAAAGCCGTAAAAACCTTATGAACTAACAAATTTTAAGCACGTTGTTGATCGAAGCAAATCGAGCCCTGCATTAATGGCTGTAACACCAGCGGATTTCATGTTTCCTTTGATTTTATAATAAACCGTTTGATCAGGCCATTTGAAGACATTGTCACCAGTCATATCGACTATGAAATCAAAACGTGCAACAATGATTAAAGTACGTTTTACACTAGGTCTTACAAAATATCCGGCAACAAATAGATTTGATACTTCCACTTCTTAAATTCAAACAAAAGCATACACCGTATGCTATTTCATATGGAAGTCAGTGATACTATAAGACCTCACAATATCCATCATCAAAATTCTGAAAACTGTGTGAAATCATTTAAAATTAAATTTATCCAAATTATATAAAACACATCGAAAATGTTCAAAACCGAATTTAAAACTGTGCGATTTGAGCGAAAATTAGCAAAATTATTAATATAGCTAGTGTTTATAAAATTTAAATTTTATTGCTTGCATTAAGAGCAAAACAAATATTGCAGCGCGTACGAACGGAGAACTATTGATGGATTTAGCTAACATTTTTAATTAAATACATATAAATGAGATTACAGTTAATATATCAAGTAACAGTATCAAATAACGTAATTTTTCAGGCATGAATGAATAGAAATTTTGATAACATCATCTGCAACTTAGCAGTTTGGCACAACGATTTGACACAAATTTTTACAATTATTCTTATTTTTTACACAATGTCGACATTACTTCCAACACGTGCTGTAAATAAACACACTCTTAACTGTGGAACTGAATAGAAAGCATTGTATTTCTTAAATACCAAATTCCTTAAAGCCAAGTAGTTGAAAAATTTTTTACTCTTAATCAGTTTTCAAAGACGAAATTTATATATGTTTAAGAATACTTTACTAGAATAAAATAAGAAATTAGCAACGATTACTGCGGTAGCAACGGCAGAAATTGAATGGGAATTCAAGTGATTCCAAACAAATTACACCACAAGTATAGACTTATCGGGTCATACTTAATTGCAGTCTAACTGAGTGATAATTTAATAAATACGCGTTTCATTAAAATATCATGTCATACTACAGACAATATTTGAGGCAAATACTTCAAATATTAATTTAAAACATTATTTCAAAGCAATAAACCTATGATAAATAGAAAAATATAATATACATTTAAATTATTAATTAATAGTTATTTTAATATAAAAACATATAAAAATTGTAATATAAACATGTTAAAATGATAAAAATATTATAAATTAAATGCATATCATCATATTGATATAACTAATGTTGAAATATGTTAGAAATATATATATTTAAAAGTCAAATATTAAAGGTACAAATTTCAAAATGTATTAAAAGAATATAGATTTAAAATATTTTGAAATATAACAGAAGAATGTATCAAAAAAATTAAAATATACCTAAAGAATATATCAAAATATTTAAAGATATAATAAAAGAATCTATGAAAATAATTTAAAATATATTAAAAGAATATATTAAAATATTTTAAAATATACCAAAAAATGTATCAAAATAATTTAAAATGTACTAAAAGAATATACTCAAATATTTTAAAATATGACAAAAATGTATCAAAGCTGTTTAAAATAAACTAAAAGAATATATTTAAATATTTTAAAATATAAAATAGTTTAAAATATACTAAAAATACATTAAAATATATTCAAATATAATACAAGAATGTATCAAAATAAGTTCAAATTTACCAAAAGAATCTATTCAAATAAATTTAAATATAATAAAAGAATCCATCAAAATAATTTAAAATATAATAAAATAATAAATTAAAATAAATTAAACTATAATAAAAGAATGTTTCAAAATAATTAAACATATATGAAACGAATATACTAAAATAATTTAAAATGTATTAAATGAATATATTAAAATATTTTCAAATATAACAAAAATGTATCAAAGTTATTTAAAATAAACTATAAGAATATACTAACATATTTTAAAATATAATAAAAAATGTATCAAGATAATTTAAAATATACTAAAAGAATATATTAAAATATCTTAACATATAATAAAGGAATGTATCAAATAATTTAAAATATACTAAAAAATACATTAAAATATATTCAAATATAATAAAAGAATGTATCAAAATAACTTAAAATTTACTAAAAGAATACATTCAAATAAATTAAAATATAATAAAAGAATCCATTAAAATAATTTCAAATAAAATAAAATAACAAATTAAAATAAATTAAAATATAATAAAAGAATGTATCAAAATAATTTAAAATATATGAAACGAATATACTAAAATAATTTAAAATTTAATAAAAGAATGGGCCAATGTAACCTTTAGGGTCAGATTTGAAATGCATGCTATGCCGTTCTCGATATACTAAGACTAAGCATCAGTCTTAGCCTAAGCTAAGGTCCCTCCCTATATGAGCCATGTACTAAGCCTAAGCCTAAGTCGGGGGGCTGCCGCCCCACAAACCCCACACGCTAAGCTGTTCTTTTTTTCTAGAGTTGGAACGTCCGGCCCCTACAAGTGACACGGGACAAAGAACGTACTAAAATAATTTATAATATATTAAACGAATATATTAAAATATTTTAAAACATAATAGCAGGATGTGTCAGAATAATTTAAGGTATGATAAAAGAATGCATTAAAATATTTTGAACTATAATAAAAGAATGTATTAAAACAATTTATATTATTTCAAAAGAATATATTAAAAACTATTAAAAATAATAAAAGAATCTATCAAAATAATTTTCAATAACCAAAAGAATATATTAAAATATTTTAAAATTTAATAAAAGAAAGTATAAAAATAATTTGAAATATACTAAAAGTACATATTGAAATATTATAAAATATATTAAAAAAATATGTCTATATACTAATTATTTTAATATATTTTGCTAAACATCTTATTAGTCTTCTTAGTAAAATCGCAGCAAAATGAAAACTAAAATAGTTAAGCCTCCAGTTAAGATTATAATAAGTAACAGCTGCTCAACTTTACTAACCAAGAACTGCAATATTTTGGGCGTTCGAATCGGCAACTGTCCACGCCCGAATGTAGTCAGCACGTGTAAGATTACCCATAACAATATCCGGAAAAGACTGATTCCATAGACCGCCTTGCGAACATTTGGATAAGTTGACGTGGTGGTACAAAATAATCTGAAACTTAACATTCAGCTCTGAATTTAATGCTAAGATACATTTACATTGCATATATATTGCAAGGATATACATTAAGATATATAGATATACACATTGGTGATTTCAAATCACGTAAATCCACCAGGTTGGTCATTATCATCAGAAAAAAATCTGTATGCTGAAAAAATCAAACATGTTTTCATAGTCACAGCCAGTTCATTATGACGCTACCATATTCAAAGGCACCTTAGTCGGTAAATGCATATCTAGGCGAAAATGTGACCTTAGTTAAATGTTGTTGTATAAACATTTTAATTTTATTTTATATATTCCTATAAAAATATAACAAAATTCCAGGTTGAATTCGTTACTGCGGGACAAGTTTATTCAACATTATACAAATCATATGGTAATTGATATGGAAAAAGCTAATGGCACAGAGGATTGGTAGGCGTAGCGTAGAACTATCGATATCACTGACGTCGGTTGGAATGTGGACCGAGACCACTGTATTAGATGGCATAGAACATTGGGGATATAACTTTTATAAATGCGGTGATCTGTGATATAAATGTGGAATAAAGTTTCAAATATCATCACTTTAAATCTTTGTTGTGATTTGTGTCAAAAAAGTAATTTTACACTGGTATTTACCACATAGTGGCAGACAAGAATCAAACTTGGAGACATATTATAAGCCGCGAAAATTCATAAAAACAGTGCAAATATTCCGTTCAGCAGTTCGCGCATGACATAAAAATGATAAACCATATTATAAATTTGAAAATACATAAATTAGACCTTGAATTTAATCCTCTTATCAATCAGTTGCGTGCTAAGAGAGCGTTTTTGCAGTTTATAACACTGCCGCAGAAACATCATTTTAGGTTACGAATACTCAAGGTGTTTACCACCACTTGTACAATCAACAACAAATTTCCAGGCGATAAAGCAAAACTCTATATCTACAAAGTGCTTATTACACTCGGGCTGTCAACATGTCCTAAAGCTGCTGGCGTTGCAATAAAATCTTATAAGTTAAACAGTTTTTACAATGTGACAACAAACTTATGACGACTTCCATCCTCCTATTTTGCTATTTTACATAAAAACTGCTGAAGAAAGCATTTTGGTCGCTTTAAGTTTGTTGCAAAACTGTTACGAATACAATACCCAGCGATTGAAATAAAGGCATTTGGCGTTTTTTTTTTCAAATTTAAAGAAGTGACAAAAATTTTTAAAAATTAGTCAAATTCGCATCAAACAGGTGACAGTGAAAAAAATTGATAGCATTAGGGATAGAGTCTCTACAAAATAAAAATTTCTGCAAATTGAAAATCGTCAAAATTATGTTCAAACACAACATATAGTATATAGGGTGAGATTCCGTTTTGCAATTTCCGGTCGGCAAAAAACCGAATAAGATTATACACTTTTACATAATAAAAGGTTTGCAATTCGATATCGGTTATTACAAAAGATGCTAGCTGGTAAGGTCATCTTAAGCTTAGTCAAGCATAAGTCTCTCAAACCCTAGTAGCTAAGTATTTAATAGTTCCACGTTCGATTGAAACGTCTAAATCTTGGTATATATTTAATTTTTTTGTCTTTCCCAACGCATCGTTTTTTAAATATAAACATCCATTCTAGGATCTAATATGATCATTATACTTTTCCCCAATGAGCTAATGATAATCATCAACAAGAGAAAGTTTTGAGGTAATGAAAGTGATTTTTATTCATTGAAAAAGCAGAGTTTTCTAAAATTTCAAGCATAAACTCCAATTATTGTTAACATGTACAATTATATTCTTTCTGTACGATAAAAATTGGAGCAGAAAACCTAGAACTAAAAAACACTAAAACTGAACACATTTTACCTTAAGTGTTAGTAGCAGCTTATAATAACTCCGCGAATCCTTGATATATCGATTCTTCATAGCAACAAAAAGTAAGCGTTCGGAGCGGTTCCAATATTATTACTGCCGCGACCAGTTCATAAAACTGCAAGCTGATTCATAAATACCGATAAAATTCAATAACTATCGATGTATTTAGTAAAAATTATCATAGGCAGAGCGTGTCTAGATAGCGACATCGCATTAACATCGCACAACATCCTGTTATAATAATAAACGCTGATATACCCTTAATGGGGTTATGTTATGCAAAAGAATCAATGTGTCCGCCCATTTGAAAATATAGTTGCCTCACAAAACAACTTCTCTTACACAATTTGATGTGCACAATCTGTTTTTAACGATACGCCAGCCTTCCACCGCAGTTGCCCACGTTTAGCGTTGCATCTTCCCTCACCTAATCCCCTCAGTATATATAATAAATCCGAAGCGTTGAGTACAAATAAAAATGACGATAATATATTAAGCTATAGTGTACACTGGTGTTTAAAACACATATGATTCATGAAGCTTTTAGCGCTTCATATTTTGCGAATCTATTAAAGTTTTAATAATAAAAAACTATTTACCTGATGAACATTTTTTTCGAAATAAATATTCCTGGAAATACAAGGAACACAATTTATGCGCAATATTATTGGGCAATATTGGTATCTGGATGCACATTTAGTTCGGGGGAAAACGTCATAGCTCTACTCAATTAACGTTTTATAGGCCACAGTGTGCAAATTTGGGCTTTTTTAAGTGTAAAATGCGTAAATTGAAAATTATATTCTTCACAGTTATATATTTGAACAAACTTATGGAGGTGGCTAAATTTTTATTCATTCTTCACGGTTAAGTTGTAGCATATGCAGAGATGTAATCATTTGGATTTGCCAGTCACATTGTTTAACTTTTATATTTCGGCCCCTAATTCAAACCAGATATGGTTAGATGATTATATTTTTATAATCGTCCCTGAGTTAGAAGTACAAAGGGTTGTAGATTAACAAAACTAACAATTCCTATCAAATTCTTAAAAAGAGACATCATATTCCAAACGGGTCGTTCAATATAAAGCGAAAAGCATTAAGTAAACAAAATATGCAGTTTATCCACTTTAGCTATACAATAATTATTATGTACGGCATATTTTACTTTCAATGTTAAAGTATAATGAATCTATGGAATTTTATTAAATATTTTGAAACGGGCGTATCGATTTATTCACCAAAAATCGTTAAACAGGTTATAAAATGATGGTTGGAAACGTTATTTATTGCATGCGCTAGCATATATTTTGCAAACGGTTCTATATACATTTTGTTACCCTAATCATTTTACAAGTTGTATTGCTTGTGTTTGTGGAAGTTTACATACGAAAAATAAATAAATATTTCCTTAAATTTCGTTAAAGCTGCTCATTATTGCTAAAATTTGGTGTGCGCCATCGACACGCAAGGCTAAGAGAGTGTGTGAACTTGGGTGGTAAAATATGGCCTTAGGTGTCCACAAAGCACAACCACTATCCGACTATGGAAACTTGTGAATACATACCATTAATTTCCGTTTACATGAATTAATTGAAATTTGACTACTGAAAGTATACAAAACTAAAATAGAATATAGGTAATATAATAGAAATATAAATAGAATATAATAAAGAATGTAAATAATTGGTATAATTTATTCCAATACTTTTACAACTGTGTCTAAAATTATTTTGCAATAAATTAGCTGAAAATATTTCATGCCGTACGCCACGGAAAAGCAATAAGAATAATCTAACCGTGTAAAACAGTAAACTATAGTTTTTCCCAAGCAAAAAAATATAGCAGTGTGACATTAATGAGTAAAATTGCAATTGTCGAATGACGAATGTTTGCGCAATCAGCTGTTATTCAATCGATCGCAGTGAGTTTATTATGTTATAGCAATGATCTTATTTAGCAATTAGTGTTTCGAGCAAAGCTCACTAACTGCTCAGGTTGTTATTTACAGAAGCGTCCACAATTCGACTTCCGCAGCTTCCGCTTCCTAGGACCGAATGCAACGTCCACAATCATAAAATCCGACTTCCAATTGTTCCGCTTCCAACGACCGAACCGAACGTCCACAATCATAGATCCGACTTCCATCGCTTCCGCTTCCTAAGACCGGACAGCAACGTACACAAGCATCGAATCCAACTTCGATCGCTACCGCCTCCTAGGACCTGACAGCAGCATCCACAATCATCGAATCCGACTTGTATCGCTTTCGCTTCCTAGCATCGGTCAGCAGCGTCCACAATTATCGAATCTCTCTGCGATCGCTTTCAGTTTCTAAGAGCTTCAATATTTTCGCGGAAATACAAATTCATTTATAAGTAACAAATAAGACGTAAAAGAGCGTTTAATGTGTACTCAAATAATGTTTTTCAAATTTGTGCGACATTGATTTACCAGTTCGTAAGCCGTATTGCGGCCAGGGCGGGTATTCAACGGTGGCATCTCGGCATCTGCTGTTGTCAGAGGTCACCCAAACAATCTGAATAGAAATACAACACGGAAACCACCTGAATGACTGCAAATAACCAACCTGGCTGCTAGTCCAACAAAAAAATAAACGTGTTTAAAGTTTAAATAAATATAAGTTTAAATAAACGTTTAACGTTTGTCCAACTCCTTTATTTAGTGGTTTAGATATCGGAGTCATAGTCTTTTTAATGAAAATTTTCTAACATTCCATACATTACTGCTATATTTTACAGCAATCGTTTTCACAATTGAACAAGAACGTATTTATCGTTCGGCCGAGGTTATAAGAAAAAATAAAAAATGAATTAACAAAATCCCAAATAAGTTAAGAAGTTATAATAGAACAGCCAAAGACAGACATACAAACAGACATACAGATATATGGTTTAATTATATACTTATTTAGTAAGGCTCTCTAAAGAAATAATCTTTAAGGTTTTGACATAAGCTAAAGTTGTTGTAAAAATTATTAAATTGTTGAAATCCATGTAGTCAAACCCGTGATTTGGATTTTTACATGATTTTCTATTTAGTTTACATTTAATGATATAATAGGGTTTTGTAAGGCTATTAAAATGCTTAAAAGTTAATAGCAATAAACTTCATCAGTTTTTCAAATTTACTGACCCTGAATTTTTTAGTATATACATATTGCTAGTTCAACGTTTACAATGCGGCTGAAGTGTAATGATCGAAGCTAAAGCGATTTTCGCTTAACGTGAGAGGCAATACTTTTACAATTTACGATTCTTTTATAGAAATATTAGTCCCAGAAGTCGGAAATATTTTAAAATATTTTACTTCACGAAATGAAGAATTTTCAGTTAGCGGTGAACAATTAAGTTTCAATTGATGAAACGGGAACGTAGCAGAGTCGTGTAAGCTGTACAGCAGTCTTAGCCAAAACTATTAAGGTCCTCACGTGAACACTATGCCAAGCCCATATCTAAGTTGCTTAGCTGATGGATGCCCGGAAACTCGCCACACTAAGCAGCGGTTCTTGTTTAAAAAGATAATGTTACGTACATTAGTTTGACTTTGGTCAGGAAAACGTATAAATCAGAATATTAAAAAACCTAAATATATGATGCTGTGTTTGACGGATCTAGATCTTAAAATAATTGTATCAGTATTTGAGTTTTGTTAATATTGCGATTCATTCGTTTTCATGGCATTAAGTCAAAGCGTAGCATTATATAAATAAAACAGCTTACTGTGGCGTTGCTCGAAGCGTCCGCCACCCGACTTTATCATGACTTTGTACATAGCTAATATAAGACTTTAACTTGGGCTAACGGCTAAGGCTTAGGATAGGAATATCAAGGACAGCACAACTTGCATATAGCTTTAAGTCATTCGGGATGACTTGGATTTTATTAATTGCAATGCTCAAAAGGTTTCTGACGTTTGATGTGTTCATTTTGTCTAAACAGCATTTTAACGCGAATCTAAATCATAACAGCTCAAAGTCAGAGGTTTCGGGTTGGAGTAGCCTGGTCCTTGCGATCCGCCTTCGGCCTCAGTAAGTGGGTCCTTACGGTCGATGGGGTGCTTAAGACTCATGAAAAACAGTAGGTTCGAGTCCTGGGCCACTTCTACAGGGAGTCTTGGACATGCCGGGCAGAGGGAAGTCCCGGCTTAAGGCGGGTAACCCCGCGCCTCCATAATGTAATTTAATGAGATTTACACAGCTATGTTGGGCATCAGGTTACAAACTTACAGAAATATCAACTATCTTGCTCGGGCATATCTTAATTGAACTGTAGCGAGCGAAGCGAGCGGAGTTTCCTGAAATACCGTTTAATTAGGAAAACATTGTTTTCCCGGCTAGTTAATGGCATAACTTTTACCAGAATGGTGGATTGTTGTACATTTTTATTCGACGCATATTGAAATGTAGTTGTAGACCTTGGTTTGTATTTGCGCTGCTCCCATGATTTCGTACATAAATTTACACAAAATCGAGACGTGTTACAGACTTTTTTATATCGGCCGTTTGGGGTCAGTTTAGATTTTAGTTATAACTCTTGCTAGAAACCTCAGATCATCAGTTTTACTGACAAATATTTCCACGCCAAAAGACATATATTTAGACACTGATATTTAAAATTTAACCACCTGTGCACTTGAAACTTTGGCTTTAAACAAAACATGCCTAACTGCATGTTCAAAATTCATCTCACTTTCAATTGTATCCGTAATAAAAATTGATCTCTAACATCGTGCTTTCCCTTACATGTTTTATGTTCGCAATTGAGTATGAGTGCTTCGGAGAAAAGCGTAAAGTTCGTTGCACTTCTTATCAGAAATTTACTTATTTCTAGTAAAAACTACTTATTACAAAACTGCTAAACTACATCTAACAATGAAGGGATATGGGCATAATTACACGTACGGAATTTAGCCTGCAGTGGAATTCGTAGTATATGTTTATAAAAATGCTTGTATCTTTAATATGCTTTATTTTCCCAAGTGATTTTGTTCCATAATTTTAAATATTTACCTAATCCATAGGTATTTTAAAACGTTTTATAGCAGCCGCTATAAACGGAGCGGCTTGGATCTGGTACACTTACAAAGCAATAGAGAATTTGTATATGAAACGTTCTCGGGGCCAGTTCGGTTAGCATTAACGGTGAGCAATTATAATGTCTGGAGGGAAAGGCTAACGAAAAGTTCAGCTCTTATATAAATAATGTGTAACAGGAAGTGTACAGAAGCGATTACTCGTATTGCTAGGTGTAATTTTTACTGTTTATCATACATACTCATAGGGGTGTAGGGTGTTACTCCTAAAGCATCGCGCGGCGACTTAAAATTGGCAAAAATTAAGGAAAATTTCAGCAAAAACTGGAGAATAATTGGCATGTATGGTAAAAATTGGCCAAACTATGAAAAATTATTTATTTTTGAAAATATGGCTCTCCACTGGGCACTTTACCACCATCCGGGCACTCCCCCTTTCCGCGTGAGCCTTCTGGGAAGCCGAGCACCGAACTACACACCTTGCCGTGTCTTTCCCCTGGATTTCGGACCATCAGCATGGGTATGGTTTCGCCCGTTACACATTGGATTTACTGAGCTGACCATTTGCTCGTAATTTGGTTATAAAGTGTCCATCGATATAAATATATATTGACAGAGGTACACAAAACACTTCATAAAATGTAGGTTAATGTGCATTTATATATTGTTGTTTTGCTGAGATATTTAAGGCAAACTATTGTTTGATTTAACTGCCTTTGTGCTTTTAGTAAATTTCAACACGTTTACCGAGATGAATCATAAAACATGTCTGGTTTCTTGCGACCACATTCGCGAAATTTCAAAAGGACGTTTTAACAGTATGCAAAAGAACGTAATCAATTCAACCTACAATTATAAACATTAATGCACATTGCACGTGGCTGGCAACTTATATTATAGGTATATAAGTCAGTCTTAGAAACGTCACTTGCAAATTAAATAACGCAAAGCTCAAAACTTTATAACCAGATAAATCAAATCCTTTCCGTTGACACCAAATTTTGGGGTCGGTTTTAGGAAAGTATATAGCTGTTTCTTCTTTATGAAGGAAAAGCAAAAAAGAATTTTACCGCAATTCTTCGTAACAACAGATCTATTCGAAGGATTTGGTCTATTATCCAAGGTGGACTTTAATATTATTGATGTAATAATACCAGTTTGTATTATATTCCCAGCAATTATGCGGAAAATTTCTGTCAGTCACGATTTTTACGACAGCAACACTTTGGGAACTGCCTTTTTTCAGTGAGATAGCATATAAAATGAAAGTAACTTTTCAGTGTTTACATTTACGGTTCATAAAATTTCGAACAAAAGTATAAGCATAACAGAGTTATCGAATGAGAGGTATAAAGCCGAAGTGATATCTGCCTGAGAGATTGGCAAACACTTCCCACATAATTTACTCAACTTACTCAGTCGTGCGGCATAAGGCTGCCGCAGTATGTATGGCAGTATTTGAAACAGTCTTAACTTATTGCGTTAACGTGTCTGTCACTGTCACCGCCACATAAGCCGTTGTCGTCTCGTAAAGACCACTCAGCGCAACATGGAGTTTTAGGCTCCTGTTTTTTGAGATAAGTTGAAAATTGAACGCATAATGCGATTCGTTAGCATAAAGTTATTCGAATAGTATTTCATTTACACCAATGATAAAAATGGTAATAAGCAGGTTCACTAACCCCCATATTTGCATACCTCATTTGGTATATGTTTCGCTGTCACTACAGATCTTTCAATGGTTTCCAAAACACAAGTGCTCTGATAAACAAAAGCGAGATTCTATAATATTTAAATTACGATACAAAGCGCTGTGTATAGAATTGAGCTGTGTTGACTTTTAACAATAAATCACTCTTAATGTGTATTTATATTAGTAAGAATACCGATGTGGAACGTGGGCGGATGCTGCGACTACGGAGATGTTTATGCGTTCTGTGTCACCAAGCGTAGGTCAGGCTGGTTCGACCCCTCAATGAAGGAAAGTCCCCTATTAGCAAGTAAGGTCTGCAAACCCCGCGCAGCCAAGAAACTGCAAGTTTACTTATGATCTATTACAAATTTCTTATTTCCACGAGATCAAATTTCATTGGATTTTTTCCTGCACGCAGACAATATATGTATTTATATTGATAGTGATCATTAAAAACTAACTCAGCCAAATTCATTCGCTAAATTATTCAAAAAAATATAGGGGAGAGGGCATGGGGCTATCCGAAACAAATTGTTTATCTTCTTCATGAACAAAACAGCTCGTAGTAGATGCTTATTTTCGCTGCGCTGCATTTCCAAACTTAACTTGTTAAACATGATATGCATTGCAGAAATGACCAAGTTGTGAGATTTACAGGATTGGGACATTATGTGAAACGGATTGGAGTTGCGACATTAGATGTCACCAGATTAGAAAAGGACAGGATTGGGCATTATCTTGTGTTGACACTTTCGAGCTTGAACATAGATAAACCTGAATTATTACTGTGAAGTTGCCAAACATAAATTGATTTCATCACAGAGTTTTTCATTGCCCAATGCGCTTTTTAGTTTTTGAACTTAAATCAGTACGTAACATCACTTCTTGTTTTTCGTCTTAAATCAAGATCAGCTACGTAGAAAATCGACGCATTTTTCAAAATCATAAGAATAAAAATGAACAATATTGCCACGGTTTGTCGTATGTGACATAGTTTATGTACAACATGTCATATATAACAAAATTACATACGACATGTTGCATGTAACACCGCTATATACGACATGTCGTACGTAACAAAACTTTTCGAGCAGATAGACCTATTATTCTGTGAACGAGCAATAATGAAGATATTTATTAATATTAAAATATTTGTTAATATTAAAATATTTATACAATCCTCCAGTATTCATTGTATAACTGTAAATGGGCCCGTGCTGTAATAACACTGGAAACGATCCGATACATTTCGATGTTTAACGCCGAGATTAACACTGAAAAAAGCGAAGACCTGCTGGACAGTCAGCAGCTACAGATTTAGTTTGGCGAAAATATTTATTAATATTTACATTAATTAAAATATATATTAAAATTAATATATTTATTAATATTAAAATATTTATACAATATTGCAGTATTTATTGTATAACTCCAAATGGACACGTTGTGTGGTAACCCTGAAAACGACCCGAAACATTGAGCTGTTTCAAGCTGAGATTACACTGAACAAGAACGGAGACCTGGTGGACATTCGTTGATGTTGATTTTTTCAGTGTAACACGCGTGCAGCCCCGAACGTCTAAGGGCATCACACACCTGTTATTGCTCAGTCTCGTACGGACAGAAGACACCCTCTAAGAAGTTCAATAAGCAAACAAAATTCATTGCCAATTTTAGTAGGTTAGAGTCTCGTTCGTTATTGGAATTAACCAAACAAATCGCTTTACCGACTCAAACTTGATTATTATTTTCAAATTTTATTTATATGTTAATATTAGTTTAGTTACTAATGTTTATTTGATTAATTTTTAATTAATTAAATTTCAATTTTATTCTAATTTAAATTAATTATTTAATGAATTTAATTATCGTTTTATTAACATCAACAGTAAGTAATGTTTGCTTTGTTTTTGATCTGATTCTAAAAAGATTGAATAACGATAAAATTTATTGTTTCGCTGGAGAGCCTTTCAACCACATATACTGACGTATACATGGTATTATACATTCTCTCAATTTTCTTGTCTGAATTTTGCTTGTGTATGTTATATGTGACCAAATCATGTCGGTTTAGGCGGAGCAGATGGTCCTGGCAGGGCCAGCGGGAGCAGATATTGTCTCATAATTTTCTTTAGAAATAATTAAATTTAACTAAAATTGCTTAAATTTTCCGGTGCACCGCTTCACGAGAGAGGATATGTAAATATGGCTTGCGGGTGCGATACTGAGGATTGTGTATCCCTTGCTCCCTTAGAAAAATATCCTAAAAATAATTAAATTTTACCGAAATTGCTTAAATTTTTCGGTGCACCCCTTCACGAAAGAGGATGGGTAAATATGGCTTGTGGGGTGCGATAGTGAGGATTGTGTATCCCAATACTCCCTTAGAAATATTTCTTAGAAATAATTAAACTTTACCAAAATTGCTTAAATTTTCCGGTGCAGCGCTTCACGAATGAGGATAGTTAAATATGGCTTGCTGGGTGCGATAATGAGGATTGTGTATTTCCATACTCCCTTAGAAATATTCTTTAGAAATAATTAAACTTTACCAAAATTGCTTAAATTTTCCGGTGCACCGCTTCATGAAAGAGGATAGGTAAATATGGCTTGCGGGTGCGATACTGAGGATTGTGTATCCCTTGCTCCCTTAGAAATATTTCCTAAAAATAATTAAATTTTACCGAAATTGCTTAAATTTTTCGGTGCACCCCTTCACGAAAGAGGATGGGTAAATATGGCTTGTGGGGTGCGATAGTGAGGATTGTGTACCCCAATACTCCCTTAGAAATATTTCTTAGAAATAATTAAACTTTACCAAAATTGCTTAAATTTTCCGGTGCAGCGCTTCACGAATGAGGATAGTTAAATATGGCTTGCTGGGTGCGATAATGAGGATTGTGTATTTCCATACTCCCTTAGAAATATTCTTTAGAAATAATTAAACTTTACCAAAATTGCTTAAATTTTCCGGTGCACCGCTTCATGAAAGAGGATAGGTAAATATGGCTTGCGGTGTGTGATAGTGAGGAATATGTATCCCTTACTCCCATAGAAATATTCCTTAGAAATGATGAAATTTTACCAAAATTGCTTAAATTTTCTGGTGCACCGCTTCATTAGAGAATATAGGTAAATATGGTTTGCGGGATGCGATACTGAGAATTGTGTATTCCTCTATTCTTTTATAAATATTCCTTAGAAATAATTAAGCTTTACCAAAATTGCTTAAAATTTCCGGTGCACCACTTCACGAAAGATGATAGGTAAATATGGCTTGCGAGGTGCGATAGTGAGGATTGTGTATCCCTTCCTCCCTTAGAAACATTTCTTAGAAATCATTAAATTTTACCGAAATTGCTTAAATTTTTCGGTGCACCCCTTCACGAGAGCTGATAGGTAAATATGGATTGCGGGGTGCGATACTGAGGATTGGGTATTCATCTATTCTTATATAAATATTCCTTAGAAATAATTAAACTTTACCAAAATTGCTAAAATTTTCCGGTGCACCACTTCACGAAAGATGATAGGTAAATATGGCTTGCGAGGTGCGATAGTGAGGATTATGTATTCCAATACTCCCTTTGAAATATTTCTTAGAAATCATTAAACTTTACCATAATTGCTTAAATTTTTCGGTGCACCCCTTCACGAAAGAGGATAGGTAAATATGGCTTGCTGGGTGCGATAATCTGGATTGTGTATTTCCCTACTCCCTTAGAAATATTGTTTAGAAATAATTAAACTTTACCAAAATTGGTTAAATTTTCCGGTGCACCGCTTCATGAATGAGGATTATTAAATATGGCTTGCGGGGTGCAATACTGAGGATTGTGTATCCCTTACTCCCTTAGAAATATTCCTTAGAAATGATGAAGTTTTACCAAAATTGCTTAAATTTTCTGGTGCACCGCTTCATGAGAGAGGATAGGTAAATATGGCTTGCGGGGTGCGATACTGAGGATTGTGTATTCCTCTATTCTTTTATAAATATTTCTTAGAAATCATTAAACTTTACCAAAATTGCTTAAATTTTCCGGGTGCATCGCTTCACGAGAGATGATAGGTAAATATGGCTTGCTGGGTGCGATAATGAGGATTATGTACTCCCCTACTCCCTTAGAAATATTCTTTATAAATAATTAAACTTTACCAGAATTGTTTGAATTTTCCGGTGCACCGCTTCACGAGAGAGGATAGGTAAATATGGCTTGCGGGGTGCGATACTGATGATTGTGTATCCCTCTATTCCCTTAGAAATATTCCATAGAAATAATTAAACTTTACCAAAATTGCTTAAATTTTCCGGTGCACCGCTTCACGAGAGAGGATAGGTAAATATGGCTTGCGGGTGCGATACTGCGGATTATGTATCCCTTGCTCCCTTAGAAATATTTCCTAAAAATAATTAAATTTTACAGAAATTGCTTAAATTTTTCGGTGCACCCCTTCACGAAAGAGGATATGTAAATATGGCTTGCTGGGTGCGATAATGAGGATTGTGTATTTCCATACTCCCTTAGAAATATTCTTTAGAAATAATTAAACTTTACCAAAATTGCTTAAATTTTCCGGTGCACCGCTTCATGAAAGAGGATAGGTAAATATGGCTTGCGGTGTGTGATAGTGAGGAATATGCATCCGTTACTCCCATAAAAATATTCCTTAGAAATGATGAAATTTTACCGAAATTGCTTAAATTTTCTAGTGCACCGCTTCATTAGAGAATATAGGTAAATATGGTTTGCGGGGTGCGATACTGAGAATTGTGTATTCCTCTATTATTTTATAAATATTCCTTAGAAATAATTAAGCTTTACCAAAATTGTTTAAAATTTCCGGTGCACCACTTCTCGAAAGATGATAGGTAAATATGGCTTGCGAGGTGCGATAGTGAGGATTGTGTATTCCAATACTCCCTTTGAAATATTTCTTAGAAATCATTAAACTTTACCAGAATTGCTTAAATTTTTCGGTGCACCCCTTCACGAGAGCTGATAGGTAAATATGGCTTGCGGGGTGCGATACTGAGGATTGGGTATTCATCTATTCTTTTATAAATATTCCTTAGAAATAATTAAACATTACCAAAATTGCTAAAATTTTCCTGTGCACCACTTCACGAAAGATAATAGGTATATATGGCTTGCGAGGTGCGATAGTGAGGATTATGTATTCCAATACTCCCTTTGAAATATTTCTTAGAAATAATTAAACTTTACCAAAATTGTTTAAATTTTCCGGTGCACCGCTTCATGAATGAGGATTATTAAATATGGCTTGCGGGGTGCAATACTGAGGATTGTGTATCCCTTACTCCCTTAGAAATATTCCTTAGAAATGATGAAGTTTTACCAAAATTGCTTAAATTTTCTGGTGCACCGCTTCACGAGAGAGGATAGGTAAATATGGCTTGTGGGGTGCGATACTGAGGATTGTGTATTCCTCTATTCTTTTATAAATATTTCTTAGAAATCATTAAACTTTACCAAAATTGCTTAAATTTTCCGGGTGCATCGCTTCATGAGAGATGATAGGTAAATATGGCTTGCTGGGTGCGATAATGAGGATTATGTACTCCCCTACTCCCTTAGAAATATTCTTTATAAATAATTAAACTTTACCAGAATTGTTTGAATTTTCCGGTGCACCGCTTCACGAGAGAGGATAGGTAAATATGGCTTGCGGGGTGCGATAATAAGGGTTGTGTATCTCAATACTCTCTCAAAGATATTCCATAGAAATAATTAAGCTTTACCAAAATTGTTTATATTTTCCGGTGCACCGCTTCACGAATGAGGATAGTTAAATATGGCTTGCGGGGTGCGATAGTGAGGACTGTGTATCCCGATACTCCCTTAGAAATATTTCCTAAAAATAATTAAATTTTACCGAAATTGCTTAAATTTTTCGGTGCACCCCTTCACGAAAGAGGATAGGTAAATATGGCTTGCTGGGTGCGATAATCTGGATTGTGTATTTCCCTACTCCCTTAGAAATATTCTTTAGAAATAATTAAACTTTACCAAAATTGCTTAAATTTTCCGGTGCACCGCTTCATGAATGAGGATTATTAAATATGGCTTGCGGGGTGCAATACTGAGGATTGTGTATCCCTTACTCCCTTAGAAATATTCCTTAGAAATGATGAAGTTTTACCAAAATTGCTTAAATTTTCTGGTGCACCGCTTCACGAGAGAGGATAGGTAAATATGGCTTGCGGGGTGCGATACTGAGGATTGTGTATTCCTCTTTTCTTTTATAAATATTTCTTAGAAATCATTAAACTTTACCAAAATTGCTTAAATTTTCCGGGTGCATCGCTTCACGAGAGATGATAGGTAAATATGGCTTGCTGGGTGCGATAATGAGGATTATGTACTCCCCTACTCCCTTAGAAATATTCTTTATAAATAATTAAACTTTACCAGAATTGTTTGAATTTTCCGGTGCACCGCTTAACGAGAGAGGATAGGTAAATATGGCTTGCGGGGTGCGATAATAAGGGTTGTGTATCTCAATACTCTCTCAAAGATATTCCATAGAAATAATTAAGCTTTACCAAAATTGTTTATATTTTCCGGTGCGCCGATTCATGAAAGAGGATAGGTAAATATGACTTGCGGGGTGCGATAGTGAGGATTGTGTATCCCAATACTCTCTTAGAAATATTTCTTAGAAATAATTAAACTTTACCAAAATTGCTTAAATTTTCCGGTGCACCGCTTCACGAATGAGGATAGTTAAATATGGCTTGCGGAGTGCGATAGTGAGGACTGTGTATCCCGATACTCCCTTAGAAATATTTCCTAAAAATAATTAAATTTTACCGAAATTGCTTAAATTTTTCGGTGCACCCCTTCACGAAAGAGGATAGGTAAATATGGCTTGCTGGGTGCGATAATGAGGATTGTGTATTTCCATACTCCCTTAGAAATATTCTTTAGAAATAATTAAACTTTACCAAAATTGCTTAAATTTTCCGGTGCACCGCTTCATGAAAGAGGATAGGTAAATATGGCTTGCGGTGTGTGATAGTGAGGAATATGTATCCCTTACTCCCATAGAAATATTCCTTAGAAATGATGAAATTTTACCAAAATTGCTTAAATTTTCTGGTGCACGTGCACCGCTTCATTAGAAAATATAGGTAAATATGGTTTGCGGGGCGCGATACTGAGAATTGTGTATTCCTCTATTCTTTTATAAATATTCCTTAGAAATAATTAAGCTTTGCCAAAATTGCTTAAAATTTCCGGTGCACCACTTCACGAGAGCTGATAGGTAAATATGGCTTGCGGGGTGCGATACTGAGGATTGGGTATTCATCTATTCTTTTATAAATATTCCTTAGAAATAATTAAACTTTACCAAAATTGCTAAAACTTTCCGGTGCACCACTTCACGAAAGATGATAGGTAAATATGGCTTGCGAGGTGCGATAGTGAGGATTGTGTATTCCAATACTCCCTTTGAAATATTTCTTAGAAATCATTAAACTTTTCCAGAATTGCTTAAATTTTTCGTGCACCCCTTCACGAGAGCTGATAGGTAAATATGGCTTGCGGGGTGCGATACTGAGGATTGGGTATTCATCTATTCTTTTATAAATATTCCTTTGAAATAATTAAACTTTACCAAAATTGCTAAAACTTTCCGGTGCACCACTTCACGAAAGATGATAGGTATATATGGCTTGCGAGGTACGATAGTGAGGATTATGTATTCCAATACTCCCTTTGAAATATTTCTTAGAAATCATTAAACTTTACCATAATTGCTTAAATTTTCCGGGTGCATCGCTTCACGAGAGATGATAGGTAAATATGGCTTGCGGGGTGCGATAATAAGGGTTGTGTATCTCAATACTCTCTCAAAGATATTCCATAGAAATAATTAAGCTTTACCAAAATTGTTCATATTTTCCGGTGCGCCGATTCATGAAAAAGGATAGGTAAATATGACTTGCGGGGTGCGATAGTGAGGATTGTGTACCCCAATACCCTCTTAGAAATATTTCTTAGAAATAATTAAACTTTACCAAAATTGCTTAAATTTTCCGGTGCACCGCTTCACGAATGAGGATAGTTAAATATGGCTTGCGGGGTGCGATAGTGAGGACTGTGTATCCCGATACTCCCTTAGAAATACTTCTTAGAAATAATTAAACTTCCCCAAAATTGTTTAAATTTTCCAGTGCACCGCTTCACGAGAGATGAT